>JAAEAF010003927.1:0-29012 GCA_011037195.1 Triatoma infestans
TATAATGAGAATATTTATAACAATAATTATTTACAGAAGTTACTTAGTTTATATTGTAATCATGGAGGCCTACAACATTTCAAATATCTTCCTGGTTCTAGAGCTTCTTGAAGTTGCAACAAACATTGCCATACTAATCAACATTAATAACACTATTACCAACAGAATAATACCAAGATATCATGAAATGTTATTGTTTTGCTTTGAGTCAATTTTTCAAAGGTTTGATTTGTTATATTATTGGTTTAAAGCGTCTCAGGGCAAAACTGAAATATCTAAAAAAGTTCTACTATTGCACTTAAAAATATTTCCATTTCATTCAATACTGAACAAAAACTTGTGGGAAAATCCACTATTAAAAGATGTTTTTAAATATTACTATATTCCACTGAATTCACAATGTTGTCCCTTAATGATGAAAGCTATGAAGCTGCCCTTAGCTATGAACCCAGCTATGAAGTATTTTATAAGCAAAAGGTGATCGTTAAAAAGATATTGTCTTAACTTGTAAAACCTCCCAAAACCGTTAAGAAATTGTTTGCAGTCGGCAGCTTCAAGAAGAAGCCCCTCTCAACTTGCTATGCTTGATTAAGAGGGTGAAGTTGAAGGATGTGGCACAAGCCCAGGGGATCCGCAATTGACCTCTCAATGCAAATTCGCCCTCCCAATTTTCAATCTAATCTAATTCTGCAATTAACTGACGCCTAAGAATTGAATTTTCGTTTTCTTAGGTTGAGGAACCTAATCATGTTATTTGTACTTACTACCTTTTCTCCCAACTAGATGCCCATTGTTATAATACAGACAGAACTGGTTATTGGAGCACATTTTTCGTACAAATAATTTAATTATTATTTTATTTTGGTAAGACCGTGTACACGTTTCTTGGGTTTTTGACGAGGAAGGTTATAATAGTTGTCAGCTAGGTTATGTAGTGTAATTCGTTACAAAAAGAAATGATGTTTTCCTTCAATAAAATGGGGATTTTTAAATAATGCATTGACATTGTATTTTGAGATGTATTTAATTGTAATAATTCTCTTCTATTTTAAGTTATTGTCTACATAATAGTCGCTTAGTAGGGTATTCAAATATAATTTAAAAATTATAGCTATACAAGGACAAACCTAGTTAGTTATTTGCTTGAAATTAAGTAAGGTAAAATATAATTTTCTCAGATTTCTTGTAATTTAGAACTGAGATGTGATCAAATTTTTTGGCTATTATTATTAGTTGATAATTATATAAACTCCTAGCTGTTGCAACGTTTTTGTAAAGTTGATTCTCTTATTGCCCATTTCCTGTAGAAAAAGCTCGTTTGTTTGTGTTACTGTTTAACTGTGGAACCGAATGAAGCCTATTGAGACAGAGAAAACTCGCAGCAACGAATTGCTAGTTTCGGGGGCAGAGGAATCGAAAGAAAGTGGTAAGAGATATTAAATATTTAGGGATAGCAATAAGAAGGAAAAGTGTACTATGTGTCCCTGCAATGATAGCAAGTTGAGTTCCATTATTGAAAAAAAATAATTTCTAGTTTTCTTATTGATACTAAAGAAAGTATTTAGAAAATCTCTTTTAGCAACCTATATTTTCAGTTCATTAATACTCATGCAAAGAAACAATTTAAATAATGTTCACCTTTCTCCAGTTACAAACTCGTCATATTCATACTATCTGATGCTGAAAGTCTCAAATTGCTTCAAATTTTATCATCCTGATCTTATGTTAATTGAATGTAGCAGGGAAACATTGATATGTACATTGCTTCTATTTATTCCTATTAGATTTTTCTTGTTTATTTTGCTGCGGACCTTGTAGCCACTCTTTTGTGTTGCTTAAGAGTTAATTGTCTGCATAGAGTAAAAATAAAGTAAAGCATTTTTTATTTAATCAGCCAGTTTTAACGTCCGATTATTAAATTAGATCACAGGCTCATACATTTCGATCAATATTTTTCATATATAATTTTACCAGTTATATGTGGAGCTTCATCCAGGTGCCAATCATGCTCATAATTACTTGAGCCAATCCTGCCCTCTATTGATTTTTAATGTGATCAAAAATAATAATGCCCAACGTTTAGTATACAAATCCGCACAAATTGAATTTCCCTATAGAATTTCAAAATTTTTAGCCACTGGGTTAGGATAAAATGATTTAAGAGTAGAAATTTTTTTTTGTTCGTTCTTGCAAACTTCCGCAAGAATTTATATATTTTGGTTATTTTTAACAATACTAATATAATTTGTATAAAGGTAAACTATGAATTATTTAAAATATTAAATAAAATAATGTCACTAGAATACTTTATTGTTCCAGATTTGGCGTTTCTTTGGCAAAGTGTGTGTAATTATGTTCTTCATCCAGGCATAAAATTTTTCGAAAGAAGTTCAAACTGATACTAAGTTGATTTCAGTTATATACATTCCGGAATTTCAAGAACCATATGCGAACACATACAGGTGAAATGCTGTATAAATGTAGTGAATGTGATTTCAGTTGTGTTTCACCAGGAAGTTTTATCTACCACACGCGAAAACATACAGGAGAGAAACCTTATAAATGTAGTGAATGTAATTTTAGTTTTATACAAGCTGGAGATTTCAAAATGCATATGCGAAATCATACAGGCGTGAAGCCCTATAAATGTGGTGTATGTGATTTCGGTAGTAAGCAATCCAATGCGTTGAAAACGCATATGAAAACACATACAGGCGAGAGGCCGTATAAATGTAGTGAATGTGAATTCAGCTGTATTCAATCCGGGAATTTAAAAAAGCATATTCGAACACATACAGGCGAGAAGCCGCATAAATGTAGTGAATGTGATTTCAGTTGTATAGAATCCCAAAATTTGAAACAACATATGCGGACACATACAGGCGAGAAGCCGTATCAATGTAATGAATGTGATTTCAGTGGTAGAACATCAAAAAATTTGAAACAACATATTATGCGAAGACATACATACGAGAAGCCGTATAAATGTAGTGAATGTGATTACTGTTGTACACAATCTGGATATTTGAAAAGACATATGCGGACACATACAGGTGAAATGCCGTATAAATGTAGTGAATGTGATTTCAGTTGTGTATCACCAGGAAGTTTTATCTATCATACGCGAAAACATACAGGAGAGAAGCCGTATAAATGTAGTGAATGTAATTTTAGTTTTATACAAGCTGGAGATTTCAAAATGCATATGCGAAAACATACAGGTGAGAAGCCGTATAAATGTAGTGAATGTGATTTCAGTAGTATACAATCCGGAGATTTGAGAAACCATATGCGAATACATACAGGCGAGAAGCCGTATAAATGTAGTGAGTGTGATTTCAGTTGTACACAATCTGGAAATTTGAAAAGACATATGCGAACACATTCAGGCGAGAAGCCGTATAAATGTAGCGAATGTGATTTCAGTTGTTCACGAGCTGAGCATTTGAAAAGACATATGCGAATACATACAGGTGAGAAGCCTTAGAAATGTAATGGTTGTGATTTCAGTTGTATACAATCCGGACACATATAGGAGACAAGCCGCATAAATAAAGTGAATGTGATTTGAGTTTTGACCTACCACATGCGAACACAAACTGGCGAGATCTATTAGGATTAATGATGATACGACCCTGAGGCAGTCTCAGTTCGTAAAGTTGAATCTTTTCCATGAGTATGCACAATGATCAATTCCAAAAATAGATATAAACGCTTCACTTATACAGGCCATGTTTCTGTAAACTATTTTTTTAAATATTTTCATATTACTATTACCAGCACAACATTACTTACATTAACGTGATTTCAGTTGTAAACAATCTGGGGCTTTGAAAATACATGTGCGAACACATAACAGGCGAAATGCCATATAAATGTAGTGAGTGCAAATAGAGTTGTACTGTATTTGCTAATATAAAATAAAATAATTACAAACCAATATTCAAGTTCTGTGTGTGAGACTGAGTCGGTGTTTGCCGGAATGCCCATATAACAACGTGTTTCTTCAGGGTTGTGTCGCTTTGGATGAATTTGAATGGAGCACTCAGAAAGAATCATTGAACAGTGATGAGGTCTTACTACGCCATCTTGTCTGTTAGTAGTTCCTAGTTTTTCGTTCCTTGCTTACTGTTGCCTGGCAGTGGAGGGCTCCTAACTGGCTGCCCTTCTTCCAAAATTTTTCTCCCGAAGAAAGCCGGTATTTTTTCAATTATGCTTTTTTCATGAGCGGTGGCAATCATGTTTATTTGGGCTAGGAGTTAGTGCCCTCAAAATTTGACGCATACGATGTTGTCGACGAAATTCAACACGTTCAGAATTACTGGTTTGGTCATGATTGAAGGAAGATTATGTCTCGCCTACTACCTATAGCCTAAATTGCAGAGTAATGGGTCCCGTTCGTGTATTACTATGATAGTCAGGGGTTCCGTAAGCATTCCGGGCGACGTGACGCTTATTGCAATTTTTTTTTTCGTCCCTTTTCTGGCAGCCGTTTAACGTCTGGAAGCCCAATATTTGGCTACTGGCCCCTTCGTTAATAGTACACCCTCTAACGAAGGGGCCACAAGAGGGGCCACAAGGAATATAAACCGACCTGCACCAACTTGCGTCCACAGTCGCAAGAAACTTAGAGACACTGCTAGCAAGTGTTATTTTGTAACTTTGACTATCGATCAGGAAGATATTGTCGATGCCAGACAACTGTTTATTGACAGTTTTTTTGACGTTGTTGCATACTGTTGTTCAATCGAGACCGAATCTTGCGGTCAAATTGTTAAGTCGCATATTCACGCTTACTTGGAATTTGAAGGTAAGATTTATTATTCTGAATTAAGAGAATTTATAACTTCTAATTTTCCGGATATGCGGTTTGATTTGCAAAATGTGAAAAGAAAAAAGCAGTTACTTGTATATATAACTAAGACTGATACAAATGTATATACAAATATTTCGACTAGCAAATTAAGTTTTAATTACCAAATTTCTAAGTGGGCTAAGGGAGAAGAAAATTTCAGTGTTACAGATCCGTTTGTTGTTGAACATCGGAATAACTATAAATTTATAGAACGGTATCACGCAGAGACTAATAGAGAGACTTATTACAGTTTTATATGGCCATTCATTAATATATTTACCGCAAATTGGGCTCAGCAGGTTATAGATTTTTATTTAGAGTTTGTTTCTACCATATATTACCCAAAAAACAAACATGGCATGGAGTGTTTTCCATGAGATTGCCCAAAGATCAATTGCAAATTAATCACTTATTTAAAGCGGTAAACAATTCTGTAAACTAATGTGGTCAGTTTTATCTACTTGATCAACTCCTATATTTATCTGGAATTGGAACTAGTGATATTTTTTGTAATATTAATATGATTTCTTATTTTTTATCTGTACTTTAAATAGTAAAATTGTGAGATAATGCTATTGGCTGTTTAATTAATATTTTAGTAAATGTATTTATATCATATGATTTTAATTTTTTATTTGACATAGGATTGGTCTTATTGAAATATAATATTATCTTTAGATTAGTTATTATTTCGTCCACATATGTATATAATTAAACTAATAAATATTTCCTTAATTTTATAATAACTTTATTTTTATATATGCTCGGTATAAATAGCAATGTATCTAATAGCACCACATAACAAAAGAATTTTTTTTTAATTTCAAGATATGTACTAACATATTCAGGATTAGTATGGAACTAGTATCGTGCCAGCATATGCATGAGCCACATTTGACATGAGCGCAGTTTTCTCAACATTTTTAGGGATCTGATAACGTCGAGTGAATTGTCTAGTGATGAAGCCATGCTGATCTGAATGTTCGTCATGCTTACCCTTAATGATTAATAAATTGGCAACCATTTTAACTTTTAATTCTCGTTTGAACTGTTGTACGTCCAGATTAACACTGAACTCGTTTTTGTCAGATTGAACTGTAGAAACGCCTGAATCACCAGTAGCCATTTCCTCCATAGTCTCAAGTATCCTGAACTCAATGGTACTACTAAACATTTTTAGGTCAAAAGACATTTTGTTATAGCAAATTCTACATAATATAAAAACCACAGGCAGAATGAAATTTAGACAGTGAGTACAATAAAAAATATTCACCTTATCTTCAAACAAATGTTCTATCAATTTCTAAAGTTATAACTGCCCGGACGAGCCCCCATTTGTTACCCCCCTTTGGTTTGGCCATTATTGAAGAAGAATTAAGTCTCGCCTACTATCTATAGCCTAAATGGCAGAATAATGGGCCCTGTTCCTGTATTACTATGATTACCGTCAAGGGTTCATAATCATTCCGGGCGACATGACGCTTATTGCATTTTTTTTTCTTTCGCCCCTTTTTTGGCTGCCGTTTAACGTCTGGTAACCCAATGTTTATTTGCCATAAGTATAAGTGTTTTCCATGAGATTGCTCAAAGATCAATTTCAAATTAAACACTTTTCATTTAAAGCGGTAAACAATTCTGTCTTTTCTTCAAATTTGAAATTCTATCAACACTTGTAATATATAATGATATTATTTTGATGGTAGAAATATACATTCTAATAATGAGTTTTACCTTTACTGAATTGAAAATAGAGTATAGTTGCTCCTGTACTGGCATTCTTGTACCAATCAGGTTGACATTATGCAGCTACAAAAAGATTCAAGGATAAGTCCAAAACTAAATGTACTCTATACAGTACTTCGTATATTTTCTTTAAAACAGAAACTAAATAAAAACAGATTCCTTTTATTACTTCACATGTCATCATAATTCTACTCTATCTAAGCTTCCTTACCTTTCCCGACTTTCAAAGATACTAACATTTCAGGATCGTAACATGAGGTACTTTACAGAAAAGTTTGTATTGTACTGCCAGATCCCGCCAAAAATCAATTTTCCTGGGAAAAAGTTACAAATACACGGTGTTAGGGATAGTTAATGAAGTTTAAAGAAAATCGTTGGAGACGTTTTTCACACAATTTTTGGAAACTGGTAAAAAATATTGTCGCACTTGTGGTTCATCTGAAATCTTCATATAAAATGCGGTGGTAGTACCTAAAAGGTTTACCAAATGTGAGTGGCCTACGATATTCCATTTTATAGATACTTTAATCAAACTGTCATTCTCTCACATACCCTAAAGACAATACAACCATCAATCCTCGTGCCAATCAGTCTCATACTTCACCTTACACGATCAATATTATTGTCAGTACAAGGAAATCAACCTCTGCGATGTAGATTTTTAAGAACTACTTTCGAATGGATGGACCTACTTTTAGCAAACTGTTACAGATGGTTAAATGATTTTTGAAAAGACAGGACAGAAATATTGAGAGAAAGTATAAGTGTTAGTGAAAGATTAGCCTTAACCCTGAAGTACTTGGCCACAGGAAAAAATGTTGATGACTTGAAATTTTCAGTCATAATGTCCCCAATAACTATCAGCAAAGCAAGACGTTCGTCAAGTTGGACTGGCCACCATCGAATTTTAAAAAGATTTTTTGCACATCGTTAGTGCCGCGTTTGTGCCGGCGATCTGCAAAATTTCAGCGTTTGTGCCGTATGATTAGCAGAGTTATTAAAGAAAGAATGTGGCCAGCCCAACTTGACGTCAAGTTAGACTGGCCACCAATTTCTATTTGACTTTTGAAAATTCTTTTTTTACCAATCGTTAGTGCTGCGTTTGTGCCGGCGATTCACCAAATTTCATCGTTTGTGCCGTAAAATTGAAAAAATTATTAAACAAATAAAGTGGCCAGTCCAACTTGACGTCAAGTTAGACTGGCCACAAAATTTCTATTCACTTTTTTCAACTTTTCTTTTTGCTAATCGTTAGTGCTGCGTTTGTGCCGGCGATTCACCAAATTTCATCGTTTGTGCCTTAAAATTGACAAAGATATTAAGGAAAAAAAGTGGCCAGTACAACTTGACGTCAAGTTAGACTGGCCACAAACTTTATTTTCACTTTTTTCAATTTTTCTTTTTACCAATCGTTAGTGCTACATTTGTGCCGGCGATTCACCAAATTTCAACGTTTGTGCCGTAAAATTGACAAAGATATTGACGAAAAACTGTTCGTCGTACTTGGAAACCGAAGGCCATGGCTGCGGGTAACATTTGGAAGTGTGCCCGTGCTCCACTGACCACCAACGGCCCTTATCAGGGCCACCAACTAAAATGTACTGGCCCTCGATATCTAATCAAAATTCCGGAATTTTTTCTTCGCTAATCTTAAGTGATACATTTGTGCCAGCGATCCACCAAATTTCAGCGTTTGTGCTGCAAAATTGACAAAGTTATTGAGGCGTCAAGTTAGCCTGGCCACAAAATTTCTATTCACTTTTTTAAACTTTTCTCTTTGCCAATCGTTAGTGCTGCGTTTGTGCCGGCGATTCACCAAATTTCATCGTTTGTGCCATAAAATTGACAAAGATATAAAGAAAAAAAGTGGCCAGTCCAACTTGACGTCAAGTTAGACTGGCCACCAATTTCTATTCACTTTTTTAAACTTTTCTCTTTGCCAATCGTTAGTGCTGCGTTTGTGCCGGCGATTCACCAAATTTCAACGTTTGTGCCGTAAAATTGACAAAGATATTGACGAAAAACTGTTCGTCGTACTTGAAAACCAAAGGCCATGGCTGCGAGTAACATTTGAATGTGCGCGTGCTCCACTGACCGCCAACGGCCCTTATCAGGGCCAGCAACTAAAATGTACTGGCCCTCGATTTCTAATCAAATTTCTGGAATTTTTTCTTCGCTATTCTTAAGTGATTCATTTGTGCCAGCGACCCACCAAATTTCAGCGTTTGTGCTGCAAAATTGACAAAGTTATTGAGGCGTCAAGTTAGACTGGCCACCAATTTCTGTTCACTTTTTTAAACTTTTCTCTTTGCCAATCGTTAGTGCTGCGTTTGTGCCGGCGATTCACCAAATTTCAACGTTTGTGCCGTAAAATTGACAAAGATATTGACGAAAAACTGTTCGTCGTACTTGAAAACCAAAGGCCATGGCTTGAAAGTGCCCGTGCTCCACTGACCACCAACGGCCCTTATCAGGGCCACCAACTAAAATGTACTGGCCCTCAATTTCTAATCAAATTTCTGGAATTTTTTCTTCGCTAATCTTAAGTGATTCATTTGTGCCAGCGACCCACCAAATTTCAGCGTTTGTGCTGCAAAATTGACAAAGTTATTGAGGCGTCAATTTAGACTGGCCACAAAATTTCTATTCACTTTTTTAAACTTTTCTCTTTGCCAATCGTTAGTGCTGCGTTTGTGCCGGGGATTCACCAAATTTCATCGTTTGTGCCATAAAATTGACAAAGATATAAAGAAAAAAAAGTGGCCAGTCCAACTTGACGTCATGTTAGACTGGCCACCAATTTATATTTAACTTTTGAAAATTCTTTTTTTACCAATCGTTAGTTCCGCGTTTGTGCCAGCGATTTACCAAATTTCATCGTTTGTGCCGTAAAATTTTCAAAGATATTGACGAAAAACTGTTCGTCGTACATGAAAACCAAAGGCCATGCCTGCGGGTAATATTTGAAAGTGTCCCGCTCCACTAACCACCAACGGCCCTTTTCATGGCCACCATCTAAAATTTACTGGCCACTGATTTCTATTCAAATTTTCGAACTTTTTTCTTTGCTAATCTTAGTGATTCATTTGTGCCAGCAACCAACCAAATTTCAGCGTTTGTGCTGCAAAATTGACAAAGTCAGAAACATACAAACCTTTTCATAAAATATTATGACAACAAAATGGTTAAAAATGAATTAATATTTAAATATTAAGAGTATTTTTTCATTTCTCAAATACCTCCTGCAATGTGGAAGTGCAGCTCACAAACAAATCCAAAGTGATATTCTTGCCAACTTTGAGTGTAAATTTTATATTGTAAAACAGTACATAAGTAGAAAATTTTTATTGCTTTCGGTATTAGAGTTTATTGAGAATAACATAAATAAAATAGATAATAATATTTCTGGAATTTTAAGAAGTTATTAATAAATAATAACTCATGTGACCCTTAAGTTCAGCCCATTCGTCATTTTAACATCGAATTATGTAATACCTTATTCTTATTTTCCGTAATAAACGTATAGTTAATAAAGTTGGAATTATGGGTAAAACGTCTATGCATTTGAAAAGTTCTTAACTTTTTATAAATAATGTTAAAAAAATTAAAAATTTTGTGAAATGAACACTCGCCCCATGTTATTAGTTGTTCACAAAAGGCATATTGAGGCCATGTCTACGTTATGGTCCGGCCCATCGCTTATGAGCTTGGCAATAGAGAGCAGCTTTCCAGACTCGGAGGGTCGGAAGGAAGTGTTAAAAACAAAAAGTCGACTGCTGAGATAAAGCATCTCTAGTGAAGAAGAAAGATGCTTGCTCCTCCCAAGGCAAAGACAACCGAGGCTCCTAAACCAAAAAAGCGGCTAAGCCGAAGAAGCCAGCAGCAACAACGAAGGCTGCGCCCAAAAAGAATTAAGTTCCAAAGCAGGTGGTTAAAAAAAAAATTGTCAACGGCCCTTTTCAGGGCCACCAACTATTAAACACATTGTACAAGCTTCACAGTCTCACACACAAGCCTTTGCATAAGATCTGTCATTTAAAGGTGAGAAAACCAGACAGAAGCCATGTTTCATAAGAAGCTCTTTTAATATTACAGATGTAGGACCACAAATGAACCAGTTTTTTATCAACTCTAAATTTGCATTATGTTTTTATGCAGCATTACGGACCCAACTATATATTCTAAATTTTCATGCTAACTGACCATAAAAACACGAAACGAAGACAAATAGAACACAATTTTTAATTTCTCTTTTTTTTCTAACTGCTTTTAGAATAGCAAACAATAATGGAACTTTCCAATTTTCCGCAAGAGATAGATTGACAATATTAGATTTCCATTCTCACTTATCCTATTTTTTGTTAACCTCTAAACGAACTAATATCCCTTTAATAAACACAGGCTTAGTGTACCTCGCGGGACATATCAATGTAAGTAATAAATACTCAAGGAATATCCCTGAAAATTGGGCAGTATATTCGTAATTAATAAAGTGAAAGAGAAAACTTACTGATAATGGGTACGACTTAACAATGCCATATGAAAAAAACCAACAATAATTTGTTATTACAGACCTGGAAACACTATAAAAAGGTTTACGCAAATGTTTGTTGATAGATTATGATATAGAGAAATGGATATTTCACAAGAATCAATAATGGCAAAGCAAGGGAAAATGCTGGCTTCTATCTTTGTAAAACTGCAGTCCAAATGAAACTTGACTATAAAAACAGTAAAATGCTTGTTATTTTCGAGGACAATAAAAAACAGCGTTAATCATAATCACCTGTGACTCAAGAAGAAAAAACTGATTCAGCTAAAAGGGGTAGAAAAAAGAAAGAAGCATCAATCGAGATTAGCGGCTAAATATTACTAAATACTTAGATTTAATTTATTTATATTTATTACACGTATTTAATGGAAGAATCAAAAGTTAATAAAATGACTTTTTTGAGTAAGGCCCATAATCCAAATTTTTAATGAATTTCTCGGAACAACGATTCAAACGAAATTATACATCCCGATATTCACGTTTAGTATAAAATTTTAATGACATTCGTTTTTATGGAGAAAACTGTTCAGTATAAATGTATTTCCGATGAACCGATTTTCTTCAAACTCAAAATATTAGTAACATATATAGTCTATTTATTATGAAGAAACAATTATATATAATAAATTGAAAAAGAACTTGAAAGGAAAATATGACCACCATCGCTCCATCAAATCCCCTTAGATGATAACTAGACCGAAAGAAATGTTTTAAACAGAACCACTAGCAGCGGTTGAAAAAAAATATTTGAAAACACAAAATGGATGTGTCATTGATAGGTACATGAACACAACCATTGCATTTAATTACTTATCAATTTTGCAGAACAACTGCCGAATTGTCAATAAAAACCAAGCACTAGACACACATTTTGCACAGATTATTATCAAAACCTTACAAATCCTTGGAAAAGAATTCCATTTCAACCACTCAACGTTTACGTAATTAGGCAATTGTGTAGATTTATTAAACTTTGTTCTACTTATGAAATAAGTTCATGCAATAATTAAGTTAGAGTAAGTAACAGGAAAAGTAGATTTTTTAAAATTTACATTTATATATATATATATTGAGCAATAATGAATATGCTTTATTGCATTAATTGAAAATTTGCTACATTGATAGCTATTCAATTGCATACATTTACACTAATATAAGTAGTGTTTTAATTTTTGGTTTTACTTGAAAACCAAAGGCCATGGCTGCGAGTAACATTTGAAAGTTCCACTGACCGCCAACGGCCCTTATCAGGGCCAGCAACTAAAGTGTACTGGCGTTCGATTTCTAATCAAATTTCTGGAATTTTTTCTTCTCTAATCTTATGTGATTCATGTTTCTAATGGAGTTTCAGAGAAATTTTAATGCTGCGTTTGTGACGGCGAATCGTTACTTTCTTTGATTTTGTTCACAGAGGCTCTCATAAGTCCATTGATTTAAGAAGTGATTCGATGTGGTTTTGAAGTGGTGTTATCATGTTTCTCTGTAAAGTGTGGTTTCATTAAACCGCTTTTATAAATTGAAGCCAATTGACGTTTAGTTAATAAAAGAATGTTTAAAGAAAATTTTTCGCTAATCACTACCAAAATTACAGTAAGGGCTGATGCCCTTGTCAGTGTTTAGCAACGGTTTTTTCTTTTCTTTAAGCATCCTTTACCTAGTCCATTAGTGGCTAGTATATTAATTATAATATCACACGGCTGTTATAATTCCAACAGTAGCTCATTCTTATTTAGACATTTATATCAAGGCAATTTGGAAGGTTCAATTTATTTGCAAAAAACGTGGATCAAATTGAGTTAAAATTAGTTAAACTCTTGATCTTTCTAATACAGAGTGTTATTAATATAGAGGTTGCTATTAGTATCTCTGCGCCTTTTCTAACATTGATTGTATATTTCGATTTTTTGTTGTTGTTGTTGTGTGTGTATATTTTAAACAAAGTAGGTTTTTTGTTTTGGTTTGTTCTAATGTTTACTATTTTTATTTAGTTTCCTTGTTTATACTGGCGTTTTCATTGTTAAAGTTATTACTAACTAATGTACTGTCACTTTTTTTGATGGGTTCGTAATATTTGTTTTTGATGTGTACCTTTATCTCTATTTAAACTGTTCAATGAATCTATTTAAGGCCTTATCTCTGCTTGTTCCTTGACCAATTTCTCTTTAAGCTCTTTTTTTTCAATGTTGAATCCCTCTAATTCTGATGTTAACTTATCAATTTTAACATTGATAGAGGTAAAAGACTTTTTCATTCCTAACACCTCTTGAGTATTTAAATCAACTTTATTTTTTATCTCTATTAATAATTGTTTAAATTCGTCCATACTAAATCTAGGTTGATCAGTATTAGGCATATTTTAAAATTACCATAAAATTAATTAAATTTTGCGAAAAAAACAACAAAAAAATAAAAAAATACAATCAATGTTAGAAAAGGCGCAGATACTAATAGAAGCCTCTATATTAATAACACTGTATTAGAAAGATCAAGAGTTTAACTAATTTTAACTCAATTTGATCCACGTTTTTTGCAAATAAATTGAACCTTCAAATCGCCTTGATATAAATGTCTAAATAAGAATGAGCTACTGTTGGAATTATAACAGCCGTGTTATATTATAATTAATACACTAGCCACTAATGGACTAGGTAAAGGATGCTTAATGAAAAGAAAAAACTGTTGCTAAACACTGACAAGGGCATCCCTTACTGTAATTTTGGTAGTGATTAGCGAAAAATTTTGTTTATACATTCTTTTCTTCACTAAACGTCAATTGGCTTCAATTTATAAAAGCGGTTTAATAAAACCACACTTTTCAGAGAAACATTATAACACCACTTCAAAACCACATCGAATCAGTTCTTAAATCAATGGACTTATGAGAGCCTCTGTGAACAAAATCAAAGAAAGTAACAATTCGCCATCACAAACGCAGCATTAAAATTTCTCTGAAACTCCATTAGAAACATGAATCACTTAAGATTAGAGAAGAAAAAATTCCAGAATTTTGATTAGAAATCGAGGGCCAGTACATTTTAGTTGCTGGCCCTGATAAGGGCCGTTGGCGGTCAGTGGAGCACGCGCACATTCAAATGTTACTCGCAGCCATGGCCTTTGGTTTTCAAGTACGACGAACAGTTTATCGTCAATATCTTTGTCAATTTTACGGCACAAACGTTGAAATTTGGTGAATCGCCGGCACAAACGCAGTACTAACGATTGGCAAAGAGAAAAGTTTAAAAAAGTGAATAGAAATTGGTGGCCAGTCTAACTTGACGCCTCAATAACTTTGTCAATTTTGCAGCACAAACGCTGAAATCGGGTTGGTTGCTGGCACAAATGAATCACTTAAGATTAGCAAAGAAAAAAGTTCGAAAATTTGAATAGAAATCAGTGGCCAGTAAATTTTAGATGGTGGCCATGAAAAGGGCCGTTGGTGGTTAGTGGAGCGGGGCACTTTCAAATATTACCCGCAGGCATGGCCTTTGGTTTTCATGAACGACGAACAGTTTTTCATCAATATCTTTGTCAATTTTACGGCACAAACGTTGAAATTTGGTGAATCGTCGGCACAAACGCAGCACTAACGATTGGCAAAGAGAAAAGTCTAAAAAAGTGAATAGAAATTGGTGGCCAGTCTAACTTGACGCCTCAATAACTTTGTCAATTTTGCAGCACAAACGCTGAAATTTGGTGGGTCGCTGGCACAAATGAAACACTTAAGAATAGCGAAGAAAAAATTCCAGAATTTTGATTAGAAATCGAGGGCCAGTACATTTTAGTTGCTGGCCCTGATAAGGGCCGTTGGCGGTCAGTGGAGCACGCGCACATTCAAATGTTACTCGCAGCCATGGCCTTTGGTTTTCAAGTACGACGAACAGTTTTTCGTCAATATCTTTGTCAATTTTACGGCACAAACGTTGAAATTTGGTGAATCGCCGGCACAAACGCAGCACTAACGATTGGCAAAGAGAAAAGTTTAAAAAAGTGAATAGAAATTGGGGGCCAGTCTAACTTGACGCCTTAATAACTTTGTCAATTTTGCAGCACAAACGCTGAAATTTGGTGGGTCGCTGGCACAAATGAAACACTTAAGAATAGCGAAGAAAAAATTCCAGAATTTTGATTAGAAATCGAGGGCCAGTACATTTTAGTTGCTGGCCCTGATAAGGGCCGTTGGCGGTCAGTGGAGTACGCGCACATTCAAATGTTACTCGCAGCCATGGCCTTTGGTTTTCAAGTACGACGAACAGTTTTTCGTCAATATCTTTGTCAATTTTACGGCACAAACGTTGAAATTTGGTGAATCGCCGGCACAAACGCAGCACTAACGATTGGCAAAGAGAAAAGTTTAAAAAAGTGATTATAAATTGGTGGCCAGTCTAACTTGACGCCTCAATAACTTTGTCAATTTTGCAGCACAAACGCTGGAATTTGGTGGGTCGCTGGCACAAATGAAACACTTAAGAATAGCGAAGAAAAAATTCCAGAATTTTGATTATAAATCGAGGGCCAGTACATTTTAGTTGCTGGCCCTGATAAGGGCCGTTGGCGGTCAGTGGAGCACGCGCACATTCAAATGTTACTCGCAGCCATGGCCTTTGGTTTTCAAGTACGACGAACAGTTTTTCGTCAATATCTTTGTCAATTTTACGGCACAAACGTTGAAATTTGGTGAATCGCCGGCACAAACGCAGCACTAACGATTGGCAAAGAGAAAAGTTTAAAAAAGTGAATAGAAATTGGTGGTCAGTCTAACTTGACGTCAAGTTGGACTGGCCACTTTTTTTTCTTTATATCTTTGTCAATTTTATGGCACAAACGATGAAATTTGGTGAATCGCCGGCACAAACGCAGCACTAACGATTGGCAATGAGAAAAGTTTAAAAAAGTGAATAGAAATTTTGTGGCCAGTCTAACTTGACGCCTCAATAACTTTGTCAATTTTGCAGCACAAACGCTGAAATTTGGTGGATCGCTGGCACAAATGAATCACTTAAGATTAGCGAAGAAAAAATTCCGGAATTTTGATTAGATATCGAACGCCAGTACATTTTAGTTGGTGGCCCTGATAAGGGCCGTTGGTCGTCAGTGGAGCACGCGCACACTTTCAAATATTACCCGCAGCCATGGCCTTCGGTTTCCAAGTACGACGAACAGTTTTTCGTCAATATCTTTGTCAATTTTACGGCACAAACGTTGAAATTTGGTGAATCGCCGGCACAAATGTAGCACTAACGATTGGTAAAAAGAAAAATTGAAAAAAGTGAAAATAAAGTTTGTGGCCAGTCTAACTTGACGTCAAGTTGTACTGGCCACTTTTTTTTCCTTAATATCTTTGTCAATTTTAAGGCACAAACGATGAAATTTGGTGAATCGCCGGCACAAACGCAGCACTAACGATTGGCAAAGAGAAAAGTTTAAAAAAGTGAATAGAAATTTTGTGGCCAGTCTAACTTGACGTCAAGTTGCACTGGCCACATTTTTTTCTTTATATCTTTGTCAATTTTATGGCACAAACGATGAAATTTGGTGAATCGCCGGCACAAACGCAGCACTAACGATTGGCAAAGAGAAAAGTTTAAAAAAGTGAATAGAAATTTTGTGGCCAGTCTAACTTGACGTCAAGTTGTACTGGCCACTTTTTTTTCTTATTATCTTTGTCAATTTTAAGGCACAAACGATGAAATTTGGTGAATCGCCGGCACAAACGCAGCACTAACGATTAGCAAAAAGAAAAGTTGAAAAAAGTGAATAGAAATTTTGTGGCCAGTCTAACTTGACGTCAAGTTGGACTGGCCACTTTATTTGTTTAATAACTTTTTCAATTTTACGGCACAAACGATGAAATTTGGTGAATCGCCGGCACAAACGCAGCACTAACGATTGGTAAAAAAAGAATTTTCAAAAGTCAAATAGAAATTGGTGGCCAGTCTAACTTGACGTCAAGTTGGGCTGGCCACATTCTTTCTTTAATAACTCTGCTAATTATACGGCACAAACGCTGAAATTTTGCAGATCGCCGGCACAAACGCGGCACTAACGATGTGCAAAAAATCTTTTTAAAATTCGATGGTGGCCAGTCCAACTTGACGGACGTTGAAGGTAAGGCTTTTAAAGTTTTTATTCGTATGTTCCAATGAGCCAGTACATTGCATCCCTTCACTGTTTAATTGATAGTAAGCAGGTGGTACATACTACTTGAAATGTTTTGTTATGTAGGTAGGAAAATGAAAGAAATCCGTAGATACAATAAGAACTAAAATTCGTTAATTGATTATAATAATAATACTGTTACAAAAAGAAAAATTTACTTAAAAAATGAACTACGCAACTATGAAAAAAATGAAAAAACATTTCAAATTTTAGTTAAAAATAAAACTTTGATACTTCAATGTCATAGCCACATTTCTTCCATCTTTAATAGGATTGTACTTTCATTCCATTGATTTCTTACGGAGTTGCTGTTTGGATCGATGGGATAAAAAAAGAAGACAAATCTGAAAAAAAAAAATTGGAGAGATGTCAGAGACTAATGGTTCTTCGTATGATAAAAGATTATAGATCCATATCTTATAAAGCCGCATGTATAATCGCAAGCATCGTGCCAATTTCAATAAAACTCCGTGAAATAAGTGGTATGTATTATATTCTGAAAAACAGAGGAACAGAATATGCCTACATTAAATATCCAAAAACTTATTTTAAAAGTATTTTAAAGGCCGAAAGTGAAACTGATTGAGAAATGAGATAGAGGATAGGAATGAGATACAAACTGTAAAGGGAAAAAACAAAGAAATTCGTTGCTAACATTAAAGATAGAAGGAAAATAGAATTAGAAATGGACTACTGACTGACTCATATTGTCAGGATATGGCCCTCCGACAGTATTTAAGTAAGTGTAATATAATAGAATCTCCAAATGACCTTGCAATGAAGATTTTATGCACTTGTTATATCACGGTTCAATCTCGGAAAGATATAGAGCACCATTTCATAAGTTACATCCTGACAACGGGTCTTCAATGGCCAATTTTAGAACAACTCCTACTACACAAGCAATCCATTCATAATTCATATATAAAATAGGTTCAGTTTGTTGAAAAAGAAAAGAAATCAGTTTACAGTTTATCATATTCCGTATATTTCTCTTCTAAATTTATGAATTCAACAACCACAACATAGTTATTGATTGTAATAAAATTACATGTATTATATCTTTATGGAGCATGTAGAATTATTTTAATAAACTCTCTCATGGTAGGGATACTGTCATGGAAAAAAATCACCTTTAAAAAAATGTATGATTGAAGTTTTATTATAATACGAAAATCATTCATTCCCAAGAACCTGCACTCGATCGTGTCTTGAACTGAACCTTTTTTACTTTCTCTTACTCCTAGTAAGAGGAAGTATTGTAATCGTGTCAAATTTTCGATATCAAGTTTTTACCGCAGATATCCATTTTGAGGTCCCCTGAGTACAAAAAAGTGGTTTTCAGCAAATGGTCTGTGTGTGTGTGTGCGTGTATGTGTGTATGTGAACAGCATAGCTCAAAAACGAAAAACCGTAGAAAATTGAAACTCGATATTCCGTTTAGGTATCACCATGGCAGTTGACGGTGGCTCATCTGTCAAAATTCCTCAACCGGAAGTACCTATTTACTAGTTTTTTTTTTTTTACTTTTTTGCATTAATCTCAAAAATGGTCCGACGATTTTCTTCAAACTTGTTACATCAACTACACATACAAAGAGCTACAACTTTTATTTAAAACATTTCTCTGGGAAAATTCATTTAAGAAGTGCACATTTGGAGGGGGGTGGGGTTACAGCTTCTTTTAAAGTGGTATCATAGTTGTTTATACAATTCAATCACCCAAACAAAATTAATTAGAAATAAATAGATTGCTAAAATTCCAAGTTTCAGGAAAATTAGTAAACCGGAAGTGCGCTTATACTAGACAGTTTTTGACGAATTTCATTACATTTGGTACACTAGCTATAAAATTGGTCAATTATTAATTTTGAGAACTGGAGTAAGAGAAAGTTGTGTGAGTGCATTACACCAGATTTTTTTATTTTAAGGCGTCTTTTAACATCTGGGGTCATTTGCGCCCGGAGCCTTCTCAGAGCACTGACGGCAACCGGACAGTGTTCTCTCGTTGCAGCCAACACCGGTCCGTGAGTTGTAGAGGCATCTAGGAAGAAAAAAATCGTATGGATAAGCACGGCTGGATTCGAACCCGTGATCTTCGCGTTGCTAGTCCAGCGCGCTACCACTGGGTTAACCCTTCCCTAGAACTGAACAGAATGAAGGGACTATTTAATTGACTATATGAAATGTATGTTTATCATTAAATAAGATTTAAAAAAAAAAAATTGCCATCACCTTTAAAAAATGTATGATTGAAGTTTTACTTTAATATAAAAAAAAATTGTATCACTGTTGTTGAGGTTAGTTTGAATGTTGTATAAAACTAGCGAACTGAATATTGATGGAAATATTGGCGCCGCCCCAACACGGTCAATATTCCCTGGAATTTTCAGTATTGATTCACGAAAATCAGAAAATCCGGATTTCCATCAATACTTCAATACCTACTTACAACTTAATTCAATACAACTACAATTATTTTCCATTAATACTTCAATACAATTTTTTCAAAATTGTGTAGGGGCCGCTTTTAGGTTTTCAAGAGGGAGGTTATAATAGTTGTAAGCTAGGTTATGTAATATAGTTCGTTACAAAAAGGAATGATGTTTTCCTTCAATAAAGTGTTTTTTTTTTAACTTATGCATAGATATTGATTTTTGAGGTGTTCCATTAATATTTAATTGTAATAATTCTCTTCTCTTTTAAGTTATTGTCTACATAATAGTCGCTTAGTAGGGTATCCAAATTAAATTTAAAAATTATTGCTGAAGAAGGACAAAGCTAGTTAGTAATTTGCTTAAAATTAATTAAGGTAAAATATGATTGTGTTATTGTTTAACTGTGGAACCGAATGAAGCTTATTGAGACAGAGAAAACTCGCTGCAACGAATTGCTAGTTTCGGGGGCAGAGGAATTGAACAGAAAGTGGTAAGAGATATAAAATATTTAGGAATAGCAATATGAAGGAAAAGTGTAGCATGTTTCCTTGCAATGATAGCAAGTTGAGTTATATTATTGCAGGAAAATAATTTCTAGTGTTCTTAGTGATACTAAGGAAAGTAATTAACGCGTACTAATTGCATTGTAATGGAAAATCACTTTTAGCAACCTAAAATTTATGTTCATTAATACTTATGCCATGAAACAATTTAAATAATGCACACCTTTCTCCAGTAACAAACTCGTCATATTCATACTATCTGATGCCTAAAAGTCTCAAATTGCTTCAAATTTTGAATTCCTGATCCTATGTTTAATTGTATTTAGTTGGAAAATATTAATATGTAGATTGCTTCTTTTGATTCTTATTCGATGTTTCTTGTTTATTTTGCTGCGAACCTTGTAGCCACTCTTTTGTAATGCTAAGAGTTAATTATTGGGCTGCTTATAGTAAAAATAATTCTTATTTAATCAGCCGCTTTTAACATCCAATTATTACATTAGACCCATGCCCATATTTCATCTAGTATTAATATTTTTCAAACCAATATATTTTCACCAGTTATATGCGGGGCTTCAACTAAGTACCTTCAAGGTACCCGACATGCTCACAACTATTTGAGCAAATTATCTCCTCTATTAAGAGTATTTTTAATGTTCCTCAAAATATTAATTACGAACGTTTAGTATACAAATCCGCAAAAAATTGGAATATCCCACACATTTCTGTCTACTGAATTTTAAAATTATTAGCAGCTGGTTTAGGTAAAGTGATTTATGACTAGAAATATTGTTGTTCTCGTTCTTGCAAACTTCCGCGGCTTTCTTTATTAATTTTTCTTTAATATTATAACGTTTTTCCTTCTAATCTAGCTACTGCAACTAGTTTAAAGTGGTTCGTATAGATAAAATACTCTAAACTTCACTAAATAAAACACCAGTGTATTGTTATACACAATAAATTACAAAAAAAAATAAGTAACCTTAATAATAATTACTTCACAGTTTAAACCACAAAAGTTCAATTTGTACAGTTTTTATACACTTTGTTTGTAACTGAAAAACACTCTCAACTCTCTGCGGCCCCACTATTTATAACGATGGGGAATCTTCTAGAACTTCTTCAATCATTCCAGAATGTCTTCAATTTTCCCCTTCACTTGACTAGCACTTGGAGCGACAGATGGCTTCACATAAGTCTGCCTTACTCGAACTGGTTCTTTTTGGATGCTCTTTTTTACAGCCTCAAATTCTAAAGCTCTTGCCAGCGCCTCCCCGATCGTCCTTGATCTGGCCAACTTAATAGCCTGTTTTAATTCGGGGTCCTTCAGGCCGTCGACGAAGGCATCCGCAGCAAATCCCTCCAAAAGATTGTCATCCAGGCCGGGGAACGCCATTCTCACCAAGCGGGAGATGTCGGCACTAAATTGTTGGAGTGTTTCTCCCGGGTGTTGGCGCCCTGTTTTGAACTGCGTCCTGTACAGCTCCTGCATATGCGTGTCGCCGGACCTCCTGACCATGTGTTCGCTCAAACGGGCAAAATCTCCTCGGTGATCCTCGGAATGCTCTGGAGGATGTCCAGCGCCTTCACCCCGCAACGAGATAATCAGTGATGTTGCTTTCTCTTTTTCGCTCCATCCATTTGCGGAAGCGGCAGCATTAAATTGTAGCAAATAGTTAGCCCACGATGATGCTCCATCATAGGTTGGCGGCTTAATTCGCGCGAGAGCTCTGAACGCCACTCGGGGGCCTTCATTTTCCTTATGTCTGCCGTTGGAGTGACTCCAACTCCAACCTTGGGCAAGCCAGTCTCTGTGCTTTCCAGCCGGCGTCTTACGTACTGCTCTACCTCGCCTATCTTCCTCTCCATTTCGGATTTTAACTTCTCTTGGACATGGTCTATTTCTTCTTGGACCTTATTTATTTCCTTTTTTATTTCTGCTCTCATTTCATCCTGGCTCCTCTCTATTTTGTTTTTCATTTCATCCTGGTCCCTATTTATTTCGTTCATTCCATCCCGGCTCTTCCTTATTTGGTCTTTCATTTCATCCTGGCCCCTATTTATTTCGTCTTTCATTTCATTAATTTTGTCCTGGCCCCTTTTCATTTCGTCTCTCATTTCTTTCAACAATGTCATCATTTCCTCCATTTTCCGCGTTTGACTTCTGGTACTTATGGCCATACAATAAAACTAATAATAAACTGTTACCTGTTTAGAGATTTTATCCCACTTCTGACACCAAATGTAACGTCTTTCTTTCTAAACTAGCTGCTGCAACTAGTTTTAAGTGGGTTCGTATTGATAAAATACTCTAAACTTCAATAAAGAAAACACTAATTTATTGCTATATACAATAAATTATTAAATACAACGCTTAATAATAATTTCACAGTTTAATCCACAAAAGTTCACTTTGTTCACTTTTGTATATTTTTCACTAACTAATAACTTCGTTTTGTAACTGGGAACTCTCTCAACTCTCTGTGGTCCCTCTATTTATACCGGTAGCGAACATTCCAGAATGTTCTCTAATATTCCAGAAAAAGCTAGCGCGCCGCCAGCGCTTCCTACAGTCACTAAGAGAACCTTAGGTACCTGTGTTCTCTCCTAGATGGCACCACTTGCTAGATGGCATAAAAACAGTGGAACAGAATATGCCTACATTAAATATCCAAAAACTTATTTTAAAAGTATTTTAAAGGCCGAAAGTGAAACTGATTGAGAAATGAGATAGAGAATAGGAATGAGATACAAACTGAAAAAGGGAAAAACAAAGAAATTCTTTGCTAACATTAAAGATAGAAGGAAAATAGAATTAGAAATGGACTACCGACTGACTCATATTGTCAGGATATGGCCCTTGCCGACAGTATTTAAGTAAGTGAAATATATTAGAATCTCCAAATGACCTTGCCATGAAGATTTTACACACTTGTTATATCACGGTTCAATATCGGAAAGATATAGAGCACCCTTTCATAAGCTACATCCTGACAACGGGTCATAAATGGCCACTTTCAGAACAACTCCTACTACAAAAGCAATTCATTCATAAATTCCTGTTGTTTCTTAAAAAAAGGGGATTTTCAAATTTTATAAAATAGGTTCGTTCAGTTTGTTGAAAAAGAAAAGAAATCAGTTTACAGTTTATCATATTCCGTATATTTCTCTTCTAAATTTATGAATTCAACAACCACAACATAGTTATTGATTGTAATAAAATTAAATGTATTATAATCTTTATGGAGCATGCAGAATCATTTAATAAACTCTCTCATGGTAGGGATACTGTCATGGAAAAAAATCACCTTCAAAAAATGTGTAATTGAAGTTTTATTATAATACGAAAATCATTCATTCCCAAGAAACTCCACTCGATCGTGTCTTGAACTGAACCTCTTTTACTTTCTCTTACTCCTAGTAAGAGGAAGTATTGTAATCGTGTCAAATTTTCGATATCAAGTTTTTACCGCAGATATCCATTTTGAGGTCCCCTGAGTACAAAAAAGTGGTTTTCAGCAAATGGTCTGTGTGTGTGTGTGCGTGTATGTGTGTATGTGAACAGCATAGCTCAAAAACGAAAAACCGTAGAAAATTGAAACTCGATATTCCGTTTAGGTATCACCATGGCAGTTGACGGTGGCTCATCTGTCAAAATTCCTCAACCGGAAGTACCTATTTACTAGTTTTTTTTTTTTTACTTTTTTGCATTAATCTCAAAAATGGTCCGACGATTTTCTTCAAACTTGTTACATCAACTACACATACAAAGAGCTACAACTTTTATTTAAAACATTTCTCTGGGAAAATTCATTTAAGAAGTGCACATTTGGAGGGGGGTGGGGTTACAGCTTCTTTTAAAGTGGTATCATAGTTGTTTATACAATTCAATCACCCAAACAAAATTAATTAGAAATAAATAGATTGCTAAAATTCCAAGTTTCAGGAAAATTAGTAAACCGGAAGTGCGCTTATACTAGACAGTTTTTGACGAATTTCATTACATTTGGTACACTAGCTATAAAATTGGTCAATTATTAATTTTGAGAACTGGAGTAAGAGAAAGTTGTGTGAGTGCATTACACCAGATTTTTTTATTTTAAGGCGTCTTTTAACATCTGGGGTCATTTGCGCCCGGAGCCTTCTCAGAGCACTGACGGCAACCGGACAGTGTTCTCTCGTTGCAGCCAACACCGGTCCGTGAGTTGTAGAGGCATCTAGGAAGAAAAAAATCGTATGGATAAGCACGGCTGGATTCGAACCCGTGATCTTCGCGTTGCTAGTCCAGCGCGCTACCACTGGGTTAACCCTTCCCTAGAACTGAACAGAATGAAGGGACTATTTAATTGACTATATGAAATGTATGTTTATCATTAAATAAGATTTAAAAAAAAAAAATTGCCATCACCTTTAAAAAATGTATGATTGAAGTTTTACTTTAATATAAAAAAAAATTGTATCACTGTTGTTGAGGTTAGTTTGAATGTTGTATAAAACTAGCGAACTGAATATTGATGGAAATATTGGCGCCGCCCCAACACGGTCAATATTCCCTGGAATTTTCAGTATTGATTCACGAAAATCAGAAAATCCGGATTTCCATCAATACTTCAATACCTACTTACAACTTAATTCAATACAACTACAATTATTTTCCATTAATACTTCAATACAATTTTTTCAAAATTGTGTAGGGGCCGCTTTTAGGTTTTCAAGAGGGAGGTTATAATAGTTGTAAGCTAGGTTATGTAATATAGTTCGTTACAAAAAGGAATGATGTTTTCCTTCAATAAAGTGTTTTTTTTTTAACTTATGCATAGATATTGATTTTTGAGGTGTTCCATTAATATTTAATTGTAATAATTCTCTTCTCTTTTAAGTTATTGTCTACATAATAGTCGCTTAGTAGGGTATCCAAATTAAATTTAAAAATTATTGCTGAAGAAGGACAAAGCTAGTTAGTAATTTGCTTAAAATTAATTAAGGTAAAATATGATTGTGTTATTGTTTAACTGTGGAACCGAATGAAGCTTATTGAGACAGAGAAAACTCGCTGCAACGAATTGCTAGTTTCGGGGGCAGAGGAATTGAACAGAAAGTGGTAAGAGATATAAAATATTTAGGAATAGCAATATGAAGGAAAAGTGTAGCATGTTTCCTTGCAATGATAGCAAGTTGAGTTATATTATTGCAGGAAAATAATTTCTAGTGTTCTTAGTGATACTAAGGAAAGTAATTAACGCGTACTAATTGCATTGTAATGGAAAATCACTTTTAGCAACCTAAAATTTATGTTCATTAATACTTATGCCATGAAACAATTTAAATAATGCACACCTTTCTCCAGTAACAAACTCGTCATATTCATACTATCTGATGCCTAAAAGTCTCAAATTGCTTCAAATTTTGAATTCCTGATCCTATGTTTAATTGTATTTAGTTGGAAAATATTAATATGTAGATTGCTTCTTTTGATTCTTATTCGATGTTTCTTGTTTATTTTGCTGCGAACCTTGTAGCCACTCTTTTGTAATGCTAAGAGTTAATTATTGGGCTGCTTATAGTAAAAATAATTCTTATTTAATCAGCCGCTTTTAACATCCAATTATTACATTAGACCCATGCCCATATTTCATCTAGTATTAATATTTTTCAAACCAATATATTTTCACCAGTTATATGCGGGGCTTCAACTAAGTACCTTCAAGGTACCCGACATGCTCACAACTATTTGAGCAAATTATCTCCTCTATTAAGAGTATTTTTAATGTTCCTCAAAATATTAATTACGAACGTTTAGTATACAAATCCGCAAAAAATTGGAATATCCCACACATTTCTGTCTACTGAATTTTAAAATTATTAGCAGCTGGTTTAGGTAAAGTGATTTATGACTAGAAATATTGTTGTTCTCGTTCTTGCAAACTTCCGCGGCTTTCTTTATTAATTTTTCTTTAATATTATAACGTTTTTCCTTCTAATCTAGCTACTGCAACTAGTTTAAAGTGGTTCGTATAGATAAAATACTCTAAACTTCACTAAATAAAACACCAGTGTATTGTTATACACAATAAATTACAAAAAAAAATAAGTAACCTTAATAATAATTACTTCACAGTTTAAACCACAAAAGTTCAATTTGTACAGTTTTTATACACTTTGTTTGTAACTGAAAAACACTCTCAACTCTCTGCGGCCCCACTATTTATAACGATGGGGAATCTTCTAGAACTTCTTCAATCATTCCAGAATGTCTTCAATTTTCCCCTTCACTTGACTAGCACTTGGAGCGACAGATGGCTTCACATAAGTCTGCCTTACTCGAACTGGTTCTTTTTGGATGCTCTTTTTTACAGCCTCAAATTCTAAAGCTCTTGCCAGCGCCTCCCCGATCGTCCTTGATCTGGCCAACTTAATAGCCTGTTTTAATTCGGGGTCCTTCAGGCCGTCGACGAAGGCATCCGCAGCAAATCCCTCCAAAAGATTGTCATCCAGGCCGGGGAACGCCATTCTCACCAAGCGGGAGATGTCGGCACTAAATTGTTGGAGTGTTTCTCCCGGGTGTTGGCGCCCTGTTTTGAACTGCGTCCTGTACAGCTCCTGCATATGCGTGTCGCCGGACCTCCTGACCATGTGTTCGCTCAAACGGGCAAAATCTCCTCGGTGATCCTCGGAATGCTCTGGAGGATGTCCAGCGCCTTCACCCCGCAACGAGATAATCAGTGATGTTGCTTTCTCTTTTTCGCTCCATCCATTTGCGGAAGCGGCAGCATTAAATTGTAGCAAATAGTTAGCCCACGATGATGCTCCATCATAGGTTGGCGGCTTAATTCGCGCGAGAGCTCTGAACGCCACTCGGGGGCCTTCATTTTCCTTATGTCTGCCGTTGGAGTGACTCCAACTCCAACCTTGGGCAAGCCAGTCTCTGTGCTTTCCAGCCGGCGTCTTACGTACTGCTCTACCTCGCCTATCTTCCTCTCCATTTCGGATTTTAACTTCTCTTGGACATGGTCTATTTCTTCTTGGACCTTATTTATTTCCTTTTTTATTTCTGCTCTCATTTCATCCTGGCTCCTCTCTATTTTGTTTTTCATTTCATCCTGGCCCCTATTTCATTTTCGTTCATTCTCCCGGCTCTTCCTTATTTGGTCTTTCATTTCGTCCTGGCCCCTCCTTATTTCGTCTTTCATTTCTTTCATTTCGTCCAGGCCCCTTTCTATTTTGCCATTCATTTCTTTCAACGATGTCATCATTTCCTCCATTTTCCGCGTTTGACTTCTGGTACTTATGGCCATACAATAAAACTAATAATAAACTGTTACCTGTTTAGAGATTTTATCCCACTTCTGACACCAAATGTAACGTCTTTCTTTCTAAACTAGCTGCTGCAACTAGTTTTAAGTGGGTTCGTATTGATAAAATACTCTAAACTTCAATAAAGAAAACACTAATTTATTGCTATATACAATAAATTATTAAATACAACGCTTAATAATAATTTCACAGTTTAATCCACAAAAGTTCACTTTGTTCACTTTTGTATATTTTTCACTAACTAATAACTTCGTTTTGTAACTGGGAACTCTCTCAACTCTCTGTGGTCCCTCTATTTATACCGGTAGCGAACATTCCAGAATGTTCTCTAATATTCCAGAAAAAGCTAGCGCGCCGCCAGCGCTTCCTACAGTCACTAAGAGAACCTTAGGTACCTGTGTTCTCTCCTAGATGGCACCACTTGCTAGATGGCATAAAAACAGTGGAACAGAATATGCCTACATTAAATATCCAAAAACTTATTTTAAAAGTATTTTAAAGGCCGAAAGTGAAACTGATTGAGAAATGAGATAGAGAATAGGAATGAGATACAAACTGAAAAAGGGAAAAACAAAGAAATTCTTTGCTAACATTAAAGATAGAAGGAAAATAGAATTAGAAATGGACTACCGACTGACTCATATTGTCAGGATATGGCCCTTGCCGACAGTATTTAAGTAAGTGAAATATATTAGAATCTCCAAATGACCTTGCCATGAAGATTTTACACACTTGTTATATCACGGTTCAATATCGGAAAGATATAGAGCACCCTTTCATAAGCTACATCCTGACAACGGGTCATAAATGGCCACTTTCAGAACAACTCCTACTACAAAAGCAATTCATTCATAAATTCCTGTTGTTTCTTAAAAAAAGGGGATTTTCAAATTTTATAAAATAGGTTCGTTCAGTTTGTTGAAAAAGAAAAGAAATCAGTTTACAGTTTATCATATTCCGTATATTTCTCTTCTAAATTTATGAATTCAACAACCACAACATAGTTATTGATTGTAATAAAATTAAATGTATTATAATCTTTATGGAGCATGCAGAATCATTTAATAAACTCTCTCATGGTAGGGATACTGTCATGGAAAAAAATCACCTTCAAAAATGTGTATTGAAGTTTTTTATAATAAAAAATCATTCCGTCCCAAGTAACCGCCACTTTTGGGCGATCGTAGTCCCGTGAACTGAACCTCTTTTACTTTCTCTCACTCCTAGTAAACAGGAAGTATTGTAATCGTGTCAAAATTTTCGATATCGAGTTTTCACCGGAAATATCCGTTTTGAGGTCCGCTGAGTCCAAAAAAGTGGTTTTTAGCAAATTGCCTGTTTGTGTGAGTATGTATGCAGCATAGCTCAAAAACAAAAAAACCGTAGAAAGTTGAAACTTGATATTCCGTTTAGGTATCACCATGGCATCTGACGGTGGCTCATCTGTCAAAA
>JAAEAF010003928.1:0-77611 GCA_011037195.1 Triatoma infestans
ATACAATACATACATACATACAATACATACATACATACAATACATACATACATACAATACATACATACATACAACATACATACATACAATACATACATACATACAATACATACATACATACAATACATACATACATACAATACATACATACATACATACATACATACATACATACATACATACAATACATACATACATACATACATACATACATACATACATACATACATACAATACATACATACATACAATACATACATACATACAATACATACATACATACAATACATACATACATACATACATACATACATACATACATACATACATACAATACATACATACATACATACATACATACATACATACATACATACATACAATACATACATACATACATACATACATACATACATACATACATACATACATACATACATACATACATACATACATACATACATACATACAATACATACATACATACATACATACATACATACAATACATACATACATACAATACATACATACATACAATACATACATACATACATACATACATACATACAATACATACATACATACAATACATACATACATACATACATACAATACATACATACTACATACATACATACATACATACATACAATACATACATACATACAATACATACATACATACAATACATACATACATACAATACATACATACATACAATACATACATACATACATATACATACATACATACAATACATACATACATACATACATACATACAACATACATACATACATACAATACATACATACATACAATACATACATACATACAATACATACATACATACATACATACATACATACATACATACATACATACATACATACATACATACATACATACATACATACATACATACATACATACATACATACATACATACATACATACATACATACATACATACATACATACATACATACATACATACATACATACATACATACATACATACATATACATACATACATACATACATACATACATACATACATACATACATACATACATACACATACATACATACATACATACATACATACATACATACATACATACATACATACAATTTATCAAACAAAACTATGAGAAATATAATAGGTAAGAGAAAATAGTGTAGTTTCCTACCAGATATTTTTTTCTCTTGAAATAAGCTTCTTTAATAAAATAAATAAATTCGCTTGGAAACCATTAATTTCTTTTTTGTTTATACTTCTATTAAAAGTTAATTTACTTATTATATAATAAAACAAATAATAATTCAAATTATGTAAAAGTAATTGAAATTATTATCAAAAAAATCTATATCAAATCAGTTTTAAATTTTGCCCAAAATTGTGTTTTTATGAAGTTCAAGGATGAATACAATTTTAATTCAAGAATGTGAAATTGTATGAAATAAATTAGCATTCAGTTTAGAATATATAAAAAAAAAAATTGTGTCACATCCCCCAACAAAGAAACCTGTTTGAAAATAGTTATATAATCTACGAGCTTTGAACAATATATTTCATAATTTCAATTGTAGTTATATGTATATAATATATAAATATTAAATAAAATACCAAGTATTTAATAAGGCCATCAGTAATTATTAAAAACATCTTCAAAATGTGTTTTCAATAAGTTAATAAATTAATCTTGTTATTTTCAATCATACTTCAATTTTACATTCCTAAAAATGTCGGAATATTATTAATACTTAATATTTGATCTAATTATTTTTTTATCTTATTATAAAGACACTTTATTTTCTCATCATAATTCATCATTGATTTTTATTAGAATTACCTTGATTGTCATAGATAATGTTAATAATTTAAAATTCTGTTATTATAACTCATTTTTACATTTATTTTTTAAAATTCAACGTTTGATTCTGGTTATGGTATTTATTAATATTTTCTATAATTAGCTCCATAGAGTTTGTGTTAATAAACGAAAATTGTAATATCACTCTCGCGTTAAATACAGAGTAACTCAAACAAATCTATACACAGTTCAATAGTGGTCTTATTTGGGCCCTTCTTAAAACTTCCTAAATGAATTATAGCGGCAATGTCTAGTATTATGTTGTCTACAAAGACACATAGGTGGTACGATTGCGAGATATTTATTAATTTATTTTATGGATTGTACCCAGTTAATGATATGTACAAGTTAAATAAGATAAAACCGCTAAGACATAGTTATGTAGGTACTGTAACAAAATTATGTATTTAAAAGTGTCTTTAAAAATGTAGTATATTAAGTTGCAAGATAAAGCATTAAATAAAATGTCAACATGAAACAATGAACAAATGGACAATTGTAGAGAATAAAAAAAGAAATACTGTTTATCAGAATATTGTGTTAATGAATTTAGAATTAGCTGGATGTATTTATGTTTTGTTTTAAATATATCAGGAAAATAAGTGAAGTCGGTATGCAAGATAATATTTCAATTTATTTTAGATTATTTTACAGAAAGTTATCTGTTGTCTGGTATTATAGGAGGGCATATGGAAGTCTAGTGAGTAGAGGGTATCAGATTGTTACATAGTAGTTTGTAATGTCACTGTTATACAGTCTCAGTTGAAGAGGTTTGTTCCCAGTCATTTCCATTAGCAGCTCATAAGGAGTAACAGCATGGTCAAATAAAATGGCGGAGACACGTTTGAAATTCGAGCAACGCAAGACCATTTTAAAGTGGTTTCGGAAATTCGAGCATATGTATGTGTAAAGTACAACTTTAATGTTGATGATGTGATCAGTGATGCAGTTTGGAACTTAACCACCGACATTTCTGCCAATCACACGATTCGTTTTAAGTTTGAAATCCATGGCAGTCTAATATGATGTGCACAATAGGGATTGTATACCGGTTTACCGACTTACCGGTTAACCGATAAATTGACAAAAAATACGTTCGGTAAACTTGCCGGTAAATTTCAAAAATGTACCGGTAAATTCGGTAAATGAGAAAGCCATACTAGAAATTTTTATGTAGAAAATATTGTGTTTATAGATATTTAAAAGGGCTAAAGGGACATTGCAAATATAAAAAAAACAGGTAAGTGTAAGTAACAATATAGACCTAATTATTAATTTTATGTGAGATATTTTTTGTTTAATTTTAATATAAACTTTTTTGGGTTTGAGAGCCGCTGTAAATCGTACAGAAAGCGCTAGTTACAGTTACCATATGTGACTTGGCTCTGCAGTTTTTGAGATTTTTAAAGGTTTAAAATCTTTACAATCAACGTTTTTCTTAAAGAGTAAGTAAATATCTCCTTTTTTAATATTTAAAAATAATAATATGTAAATATTTCCCGTTTTTTTTTTTAATTAATAGCAATTTTGAATACACCACATTATGACAGGACGTTAATGCAATATTATTGTAAAATAATATTAAAATTTGAACCTTAAATAAAGTGTTTACTTCTAACAACTGTTTAAAATAATTAAATACAAATATTTTTTACAAGATTCTAATATTATGCCTTAAGATTGTGCCTCTAATTCATCACCTCTCATCTTCATCCCTTCCTGACGACCGGCTCGACGTCTGAAACGGCGCTGGCTGCGCGACTTCCTCGATGTAGGAGGTCAGTAAATAAAAGTCACATGGAGAGTCACCAAACGGTGATAACTCCCACACGATACACTTGTTTCATATTTACTAGTTATAGGAGCATTGCTTTCAAATAAATAAATGAATGAAATGAAAGATGGTGCAAAATATATATTATTCTAACAAAGAATTTATGTATTATTACAAAAAACATACAAAATATGTATTATTCTAAAAAAAAAAAATTACCGGTAAACTGGTATTTTAATTTTCATTTACCGAATTACCGGTAAATGAAAAAGTCGGTAAATTTACAACCCCTAGTGCACAAGTAAAGATCTATCTTTGGTTTGGGGTATTCTAGAGCAATGTTCTTGATGACTGGAAATTTTCTAATAAAATAATGAAACTTTAATCTTGTAATTAATAAAAACAGATTTTATTTATTTTTCGGTCGAAATTTAACGAAGGTTTCGGGCAAAATGCATCAACCGGTAGTGCGACTTTGAATGTTTCTTTCAGTTTTTCGCGATTTTCGTTGGGAAAAGTGATTTTGTGTGGGTTCTGAGGAAGGGTAGCGTTGGTTTTGTCTAAAGTTACTCTTCAGTACAATGTGTGGCTCTGCCATCTATATCATATATATATTAGAAGCTTCACTGTAATTCCAAATTTGAAGAAAATCAGCAAACTGGAAGTGCAGTTTTGTAAAATATATTTACAGAATTTTCTCGAAAATGACTATAACGGTTTCCTGTAAATTTGGAATGCTAATTGCACAGGTAACTTTTATTTAAAACTTTTTTTTTTTAGATAGTTTTTATATAATTTTGTGGAATTTGTTGCGTTAAAATTCAAATTTTATTGTGGTTGGTTCTATAATTAGTGCGCCCTTGTGGGCTACAATGTATCACTTCTCTATCTGCCGCCTGGGTTCTCCCTACCTGTCTTCCACCACCTCTATATTCAAGTTAGAACACATGAGTTGAAGTTTTAAACAAAATTGTCGTTTCTAAATAATTGTACAAATAGGAGTAAGAATAAGTCGTGTGAGTTTTCTAGTACTTACTGTGAGTAACCACTCAGCACTATGTAGTATTTTGAATGTTTATGTATTTCATGAATTTCATTTACATTCGACCTAATTCGGCTGTAGTTGAATCGGCATAATTTACTTTTAGCTTTCTACCGTTCCGAGAAATATTATTCCAATTTTGGCTGGTCCGCAGGTGTGAAAAGGTTGAAAAACGTTGCTCTAGAGAATGTGGTAACTCTAGAGATTAAAAATATAACTTTACATCGCTGATTTGGTGAACAATGTTCACAATATTCTATACTGTTACACAAAAAGTATTCTTTTATTATCCTAATATAACCATTTATTTGTAAAGTAACAGTATAGTGATCGTATATTATACAGGTTTTACTATTTAGAGTAGGTATCTTTTAGAGTAGGTAGGTAGATCTTTTTTTTTCTATTCATTTTTTTATTTTTTTTAATTTTTATTTTTTTTAACCTAATAGTTGTGTATGCCGCATTTCAAGCAAGGTATACAGGTTTCAGACAGGACCTATAAAATGCGCTGTTTAATGTTAATGGTTATATAAATTATTATAAATTTCAGTACTGATCTTTACTTAAATTAGATTGATATTTAAATAGAGGGACAGAAATTCTTCAATAATTTTAAGTTTTTCATCAATATCAGAATTTTAAATTAATCAGATACATCTTTTGAAGGTTCTTCGAACTCGAAAAAAATTCTTCTTAGTGAATAAAGTATTTAATAGTATAAAATTTCAAAAAATATGAGTTCATTGAATTACTCTAATCTTTTTATTAAATTTTATTGAAGGAAATATCTAAAAAAGCAGGGAAAATTTCTGTTTCTTAATCAGTTACGTTCTTGGTTCAGCATCTCAATTGATAGGACCGTACATAAATCATCTACTTTTTACATGTATCTTCTAGAGAAGTCAATTTCAAAATCCCGTCATTATCACATCTCAAAAAAGATGCCTTAAATATAATTCAATGAAAAATTGCCAAAAACATTGTATCAGGACAGTTTTTCGAATATTTCTCACATTTGGAGGATACAATGTTTCACTGCAATGCCTATAGGCACTAAATTTAGTTCAGTCAACCTATTAACAAGTATCTGTTAATGAAAACATTGATTCTCCTATGGAGGACCACTGATCGAGGACAATAGAAAGGAAAAAAGTAAGTAACGATAAAACGGTATGTCTAAACGCTGCGGATTTTTTCACTATTGTATTAATTACTTTGTTGACCTTCACACTAGCTTTATAATGTATGCCAAATATTTCTTGATGTAAGAAGTGGGGATAAATTGTATCAATAACGTCTAGTTTTATGTGTATCTACTAGCAAAAACGGATGCCTGAGAAATGAATATTTTTTACTAAGGGCAGCATACCGTTATAAGAACAAAAGAAATCTAAGCTTAACTTGTTGAATTATGTAAATTTTACTAATGTACAAAACAATATTGCAAGGTGTATTAGGTTTTATGGCAAGACATTGAGAGACCAATACTTGTTGCTTAAATAAGTTATGTGGATTGTTCAACACCTGCGTTATTTAAAGAGGATGTTTTTATTTTGCAGTGGTTATTGAAAAACTATATAGTATTACCGTGTTAGAGCTCTGAAGTGATAAGATGTCCCGTGCAACCCACCCGACTACTTACTTTTTGTATTAACTCATACAAATCAAGCTCGGAGCCATGAATGACTTTAATAAAGAACAAGAAAGGATGTGAGCACTGTTCCTAAAAGTATGCGAAGAAGAGAAAATAGGGTCAGAATGGAAAGACAGTAACGAACTTGATAATAATTAATGACAATGGAGCGGGAACTGCGCAAAAAGATGAACATCAAATTATATGTTTGGGAAATGAAGAAAACCAAGACAGAGTAGTGCAATAAAGTCTCGGAATATTCGGGAGTTATATTTGCACGTATTCACTTGCCAGATGTGAAAGATAAAACTAAAAATGCTACCCTATTTGCACCATAAAATTGTTTTTTAATTTTTACAAATATTAGTTACTTGCTAATTTTCATTATAAACATTTGTTGGGACCTATAACTATGTTTTTTATTTTATTTTTCTGAAAGTGTTATGAAACACCTCATCTACCCAGTTATGTGACTACAACCTAACTACTTAGAGTTGAAAAATAATCGTTACAAAAGTGTAGAACAGCTCCCCAGACAAGCTACTGTACAGGCTTATTTTTTTACAACCCGAACCAATACATACACCGTATACGTGATGCTATTTTTTTCCCCGGGAATAAAACAAACCTTTTCTAAATATATCCCCCCCCCCCGCGAAAACCGCTTTTTATCGGGCCACTGCCAGTAGGTTCGGCCCCAACGTCTTACTGAGTTGAGTACAACTTTCATTCACTCCGATAGGTGTCTGCTTCTTTGAATGATTTCTCCAGTTAGTATTCTGCATTCATGTTAATGCAGGTCGCGATTTCATACTGTTCATCAAGACGTTCTGAAATTAGGTGATCATACGAACCGTCGATGACCACAAAATGAAGCCGGCCATCACCGGATGGACCATTAGTTGTTTCTTTTCGATATTTTCTTGTATAATTAATTGTTTAAACAATCTTAAAAAATAATATAAATCATAAATTCATTGCAATTTTTCAATTCTACCTAACGCAGAAATCTTTCTTGTAAAACCTGTGCACACTAAGATTTTTTCCAATTTTCGAAGGCATAAATCAGCATCCGAATCCGTTTATTTACTTTAGCAGAACAACATACCAAAGGGCATTAACCTAGACCCTAGAGTTCTTTCGGAGATTTTCATGGATAAGATACAAAATTGTGCTACCACTATTCATTGCAGCTTTTAAGAAGTGTTCATCTCCTCTAGGGTTGGGGAAGAAAAAAAATGAAGAAGAGAGTTGCAGAGGAATTAGGTCAAGTTGAAAACTAGTTCATGTTGCATTTGAAAAAATCTTGTCTGGGAATTTTATGCAGTTGCTAATCTTTTAAATATTTGCCACAGAGGTTTCAACAATCAGTTTTTATTATTTTCATGCTGAAATATAACAGCATGTTACCCGTCACAGCTAGCCTTTTCATTAATTCTGACCAGTTTCAGACTTTTTCCTCCATCACTGTATGTTATCAGTGTTAAGTTAATTTGAGAAGTTTCTGTCCCTGAGGAGGAAGTCAACTCTCTATACGAAACTGATGAAGTTGACTCTGACGGTGAAGCAAAATCCGAATTCGATCAGAATTAATGAAAAGAAGCATGCTGTTACGGGTAAAGTACCAGATATAATATAGCATTTTTTAATATCAATCACATAACCATTGAATATAACTGCTTGCTAAGCTTCCAAACAAATTTTAGTTGAGCAAGGATGGCCTGTAATGAAAAATTTCAATTGGATGGCATCTTAATGTTGAGAATAGCGGCAACGATTTGTAACAAGTTAACACTGTTCGTGTTGGTAGATGTCTTGGCTGATTTTATTTTTTACGAACCAAATGAGCGTTGGGTAGCTCATCCACTTGTCTAGAAACTACTCAGATTTAGCCATATAGGGCAATAAGTGTCTTACAAAAACAAGGATGTATCATTTATATATAATTTTTGAATTATTGCCGCAATAGCTTTAAGTTGATATATGTATAACCTTCTAATTTATAAATCATACATGGATAGGTACTTGCCTCTAGTCAGGCAGATTAATATTTTCCACAAATATATGACAAAAATCAGTCCTCATTTGGTACGCATTTGGTACGAGAATTCAGGGTTCGATTCCTGTGAGGGCAAAGTCGGTGTTGACATCGTTAGAAAAAGTGGGAAGCTACAGTTGGTAGCGCATCGGTAGCGAAGATCAGAACTAAGCGGCGAGGGAACTGCGGTGTGTTTATCCCCCTCCCAATCTATCGCCGTTTGGCAAGCCTTGGTCCTTTATGGATGGACTATGGCACCATAGGTTTTTTCAATGTGAGCGCGTGAATTAGGAAAAACCACTGAAAGGAGTCTGCTCCTTTAAAAACTTCAACACCTACAAAAAAAGAGTTAAGCATTTGTCACTCATTTTGGAATCATTCTCTTCATTTATTGTAAACTTTTTGAACTGTATAAAAAGAAAGTTAAAACTAAAAGGACAGACAAACTGTATTTTTAAAATGTAATTTTTTTTTTTTTTTTTAATTATTTAACTACAATATTATATATATTAATACTAAAAACTACTATCCCATATAACATTTCTTGTCTTTTTTATTTTATTTTTATTTTTTTATAAAATATAATTTAAAATATGCACAACAATTTTATTTTTGTCTTCTTCATTTTCATCAACTTCATCTTGAATAAAATATAATTTGACTCAAGTTACAATAATCTGACTAGATTAACAGAGGACAGTTTTCCATTAATATACTATAATAATAAATATTTGGCAAGCAACAATACTGTTTAAATATAATTCAGTTAATAAACTATTGGAAAAAATAAAGAAATAAACATAATTACGTTTTTTTTAACATTATGGACTTCCTAAAAGAATTCTTAATTTTTTTTTTGTGCAAGCAAGAGACATTTATAGAAAGAACTATTATTTTTCTTTTTAAAATAAAAAAACTTTACGACTGACAAATGAAAAAATATTATAGCTGATATGGAATTCTTTTGAGCACAAATATTTTAATTTTTTTTTTCCAGAATATTATAAATTGTTCTATACAATTCTAATCAATAATTCTATAATTACTCTTGCTTTTCTTTTTATTTTTATTGTGAATATAATTATATTTCTACTACGAAGTGGTTCGTATAAAAGTAAATAATTGAATTAACAATTACTTTAAATATCGTTTATATCCACTTATATCTAAAATTTATTTTTATCATGAATTTATATAATTTTTTATTTGAAATATTTTATTATTTTTTAACATTAATATGTAAGGAGAATTAGTATTCAAAACATGTTAATAAATGATAAAATATATGAAGAAATCAATATTATTACATATAATAAATCTGTTTCATTACAACTTATTATATTCATGTTTCATTTTTTTTTTTTTTTTTGTAAAAGTACAATTAAATAATTACAAATATATAAAAATATTTTTTAAAACTGTGAGCTTCTATAAAAATTGTATATACAGCCAAAAATTTTACAAATCATTGTACTAGTAATAAATAAAAATAAGGGGCCAGGTTTTCATTATTCAACTTTCGATGTTTTAAGAATGAAAAATATTATAAGCATATTTAATATAATTATCTACTAATTTTATTTTAAATATTAATATAATGTATGCTGCTTACATATTTGAGCTTATATTATTTCGTTTAATTAAAAAATAAATGTAAAATAAACAATTAACTTCAAAATTGGAAGACAAGACTCAATGAAATTATGAATATAATTTTTGTTTAATTAAAAAAGAAAAGAAAAGAAGACACAATCAATTTAGGGGAAAAAATCTAAAATAATATAAATCAATCATATAACTTCCTCTTACTGCATATAATTCTTAAAATTTCAATTTTGAATCTTGAAATATTTAAAAAATATTCAATTGCCTAATTCCTAATCCAATAAGTATTCTTCCAAATAGAAAGAATTACATTTAGGCCTATCGTATTCCCCATACACCCCGATAACAGGCCTATTGTTAGAGGTACTTCCGATTTCAGATTCAACACCAGCAATGTGCCAAATTTAGAAATCACCTTTCTATGTGGTACATAATGATTGGTTTATGAGGAGTTCCAATATAGTTTGCTTATACCTTTATTAATAACGTAATAAATATTCAAAAGAAATAAAACTGCGAAAGAAAGAAATGCAATAATTTATTGTTTAATGAATTTGTTCGATAATTTACTCATATAGGAAAGAACTTTGATGTTTGGGTATTCCCTCTCATTGATTGATTCCATTTATTAGAATACTTTTTGGTATGTTTATTAATTTTTTTTCTTTTATTCTTTCGAATTTAATAATACAATTATAACAATGGGAAATTAAGAAGTATTATACACTATGAAGTGTTGTATCTCCAGTTTCAAACAAATCTGACATTGATATTTAAGACGGATGGTAAATACATGAAATAAATAGAGCAGTTTTTGAGAAAACTAATGAACATGTCGCATCTCTCCTCACATGTTAGTTCTTAAATGGAATTGTTTGTGTTACTCGATATCATAGAAAAGATGTAGTGACCATCTGAAGGAAACATCCGATTTGGGGAACGTCCTTCAACTTCCCTTTTATTTGTTATTTATTCATTTTTACTGGGAGGAATACCAGGGCAACTTTCTCCTCTTAGGTTGGTCTGCGGGTTTAAATTTGCCTTAGACTCCGAGAGTGTGGTTCTAGGCTCATATATAGCAGCCCCTCTGCCCTAGAGCGTCCTCGAATTGCATTTCCCGTGAATATTCTAGACAGTCTAATTTGCAATTTTTCCCCCTAAAAGAAGTAAGAGAAAGCAAGTAAAATGAATGCTGGTATGTATTCTGACTTGCACACCTTCTCCGAATGACATTCCTTCAGGAGAGAGGTATATTGGAGTCTCATAATATATCTCCTCACAGAATCTGCAAGTGCTATCGCGTTCTATCGCCTCTGTCTCAAGAATGCCTCATGAGGAAACTTGTCAGCATGTTAAACTATTTTTTTTCAGACTGATGCACACCATAAAACTATTTTTCGTCATTATTGTTCAGAAATTCCTGTCCTAGGCTCATACGCAGCATCCCCTCTGCCCTAGAGTGTCCCCGAATTTACATTACCCGTGAATATTCAATAATGTAGACAATCTATTTTGCAATCAATTTTTCCCCCTTAAAGCAGTTAGAGAAAGTAAATAATAATGAACCAATCAATTAACGATAATGTAACAAAATTGCCACCAATTAATTAGAGGTATGTATTATCTAATTTTGATTGTATTTTTAAAAGAAAAATTTTCTCTTTTGTTAAACACACACAAATATTCTTTAAACATTTTTTTCAAATTTCTTCTCAATGTTTTTCTTTTCTTTTAAATACTTCTATGAAAAGAAATATACGTATGTATTATGTACTATACCCGTAAATATATTATTTATTTCTTATATTAGTAAATATATATTTTGCTTATATAATTTTAAAGATACTTTTTATTTTGAACTACAAATTCTCATTTTTAATAACTATTTCAAATAAATTAATACTTTTAATTGAAAAATATCTTATTGTTAAAATAAATAATTACAATATTAATTTGTGCATTCTTTTTTTTAAATAACATATATTATTATCTGAAAGACAACTTAATTTGGAAAGAAGGAACCAACATTTGTTAATATGTGTTCTAAAACAAAAATTTGGTTCACAATATAAAAAATCTTAAGCACTTTATATCGATAATAATTTATTACATGGACACTGACATAATATGGAACTGTAACAATAGACCGTTTATTATTAATATACTAACAATGTTTTTTCTTGATATATATATAAAAACTTCTTTTTTATTGAAAATTATTTCACACACAGCTATTTCTTTCAGCACCTCTTTATAAAAAACATTTACATATAATATTAATATATATATGTTATTATTAATTATATTAGGAGTCCCATAATGAAAATTATCACAGTTATCTCTTAGAGGAGTCAAAATTTAAAAAAAAAAAAACGAATAACAGTATTGCCCTCTTGACGTTTTCATGTAGTTTCCAAAAAAACTTTCTTAGATCTCTTACCGGAGTGAAAGCAAATCACAATTGCCGCATTTTATATCCCCGATTTTGTTGTCTTTATTAGTACCTTAGACACATCCAATTTTCAGTTAAAATAAATAATTCTATTTAATAAAAATATCTGGAAGATTTTTTGTTTGTTCTGTTTGAGTCTGTAGAGTTCCTTGTTTATTTATATCTAATAATCAATTGTATGTAATTCTAGATAAATGAAAATAAATAGTAAATATGTTTGTTTTTATTTTTAAATATTGGTTTGGTCATAGTCGGTGGATAATAAAATGATCTTAATAAATTTAATTTACAAAAAAAAAAGATAAATAGATTTAACGTTTTTAATATTTGATTCATTTTTTTAAAGAAAAGTTTAAAAAAAAAAATTTTTTTATTTTGCTAATCCGATCTGTTTATTTGTTATGCCTAAAGCTTCAGGAAATAAACTCTAGTCTAGGATCTGCGGCATTTTCAGGCTTTAACTTACGATTATTTTTCTAGATCTATCCTAATATATAAAATATTAAATTATCTAATTATTACATAAAATTACAATAATTTGGAAAATGATTAATTGTCTTCACTTATATTTTAGAATTTTTTTTCGGGAGTTATGATGCACTGCGACTTCGAAAATATACTGAACCTCTCCCGATGGTCCCTACTGAGAATAATCTCAATCTACAGCACTTCTTCTAGGTGAAATTTTATAAATCTGGAACGATTCTATGGAAGGAATATTCTACTCCGATAGCTCCGGTGCATCCACGTCATCTAAACCTTCTGAGTCAATTCAATAAAAGGTGTACTGGAGTTTCCTCCAACTCCGCCCAGAATCTGCAGTTCTCTTCTAGCTTCTTTAGGATGTATTTTCTGAGTCTGCTATTTGCAGCCGACTTTTGCCCGGTCATAGCTGCCTAGAAGTGCATTAACCCGAGAGAGTTCTCCAGAGCAATGTTCTCTTTTTCTAAATTTCACTAAAGTTCACATTTCAAATTTTGGAATTTTCTTGTAATTTTAAACTGATTATTAATTACATAGTATAAATTTAGTTATATACAGTTTGAAAAGTAATACAGTTTTGTCCAAAAATAGTTAATTCAAATAATATATTATCAATAGAAAATACAATCTCATGTTTTTTAATTAATTTGTTTTGTTTTTTCTCCACAGGATTCCCATACCCAATCTATCATACATGGTTTCTATATTCATGGCATTTTTAATTTTCATGACCATATCTCGACATGTTTTCCTCAGGCAAAAGAAATTTCATAGTTACTTTCTTAGTTTAGAACAACTAAGATTTTCAAATGTCTTGAAGTGCATCTAAAGAAGAAATGCAGATTGCAAGTGATGACTTCACAGCTTCAAAAGAAGCTAATTAATGAAGAAAAGGTTTACAGAAACACTTGGATTCAAAACTAGAGGTGAACAGGAGGTAAGTCGGATAGTTCTGCCTTATATTAAGCATTACGATTTCTGATAACATTACAGTGTAAAATAAGAAGTAAAACTAGGACAGGATATATATATAGATATGTTCTGGCAACTGCAGATCCGATAGATAAATAGTGTAATGAGATGCTTTGGATGGAAAGAATGAAGACAAGTTAGGACAGGCAAAACTGGAAAAGAATTATAAAGGAGGATGTTCCATAAGAGGAGGAATGGATTGGAGAAGAAGAGATTTGGATCAAGACAGAACTGACATGCATTCTTATAAGAGAGATTCTCACATTGCCACCCGTAGTAGAAGAGAAAAGATTAAAAAGTTGAAACAAGAATTGTTTTGATAAATTAAACCGGATTGGGTTATTTTCTTCCCTTTAAAGTCCTGAACGCCCTTTTTCTTCGATTATCTTTTTATGGGAGCTTAAATGATTCATAAACTAAAGTTCTAGCGGAATATAAATCTTTAATTCCCTAGAAGTTTTTTTTCATTCTCTCCTCTAAAAGATATTTGCGATTTTATCATTTTAAGGGGACTCTCTTTCTCTCTCTCTCTCTCTCTCTCTATATATATATATATATACAAATAAATATGTTACTGAAGAATACTAATTAACTAAATATTCTTATGTAAATGATCGTCTTTTATATTTCAATTTTTTATTTTATTTCAAGTATACTCATTAAGAAGTTTTTAAAATACTATGCCTTATTAGTAAACTTTCTCCAAAGAACACTCTATTATCCCAAAGATATTATTAATTTTTTTTTTTAAACATTAGCAAATTATTACTTAAAACCACACAATCTGGACAATTCTCTTAAATATAACTTATTAAATAAATTGTCTTTTACAATGTTTTTTCTCTCAACAATTTATTATAATATGCAAAACAAATTTAAAAAAATAAGTTTTTCTATTTTTCTTTTTTTCATTTCATAAACAATATCACTTGAAAACAAGTTTTTAATATTCATTTATTTTGTAAATAAAATAAAATTAATCAGTAATAAACAAGTCAGACAAGTAATACTCTGAAAAAAAAAAAAACCTGATAAAAACACAATGCAGAGAGACCTGTGACATCACTGTAATCATTATTTTTAAATAAAAAAGAAAATAACAAAAAATTAATTAAACAGAGTTGAATAGCAAAAAAACTTAATTAATAAAATGAAAATGTTGTAAAATAACTAATTACTAAAAGCAAAATAAATATATCAAAAAACATAACATTTGTTAGTTCTCTGTAATTTCATTTGAATATTATACTTTGCACGTACATACATATATACATACTCACATACATACATTTTATTTTATTTTCTTTTTTTGGCACAAAATTAATACATTATTTTTTGTGTAAATATTTTTCTTTTAAATCTTCAAGAAATTCTTCTTCAAGTGATGGTCTTGCTTGTTTTTTTATATCACTTTTTGTTTTGTCAAGTAATGCTAAAAAAAAATAATAATAATAATAATAATGGACACAAGAATCAACTATTTCTTTTCGTGTAGATTTTTTAACTATTGGAAATTCCAGTATTTGTTAAATTAAAAAGGTCGGTTACTCCACTCTTGTCATAAATATGTTGCTTTTTTATGATTATTCAAGTCAAAATTAAGTTAAAAAAACCATAAAGTAAATTAGTCGCGCATGGTTTTCCGGCATTTTCCGGTAATTAATTCCCTTCGAGACTTACAATATGAAATTTTACAACTGAAAAAAAAATTAACTCTCTTCAAACTTGGTAATTTTACTACATTTATTTGCCTTTAATATGTTAGATATGTGCGGCACCATGGAGTAATACTGAAAGAAGAGGAAATCATTACGTCAAAGTTCCTTCAGAACCTAAATGTTTATGAATTCGGAAAAATTTAATGAAATATTGATAGATATTATGCCTAGAAACGGCGACCGTTGAGCCCTTTTTTAAAAAAATTTTAGTATAATCTTTTTATGAACTTGTCTAATCAATTATTCATAAGTTAAGATATTTTGTTTTGTAAGTACATATACACAAGCGCTATTTTAGGTTTAACTTACCTAAAGAAGATATGCATGAATCCATGCTTGTACCTCTTATTAAATTAAAACTTTTCTGATCACCAGAGGATCTGGTCGAAGAAACTTGGCTAAAAATAATTATTATAAATTAAAATAAATTATTTAGATGAAATCTTTATTTTACTGAGATCATATTCGGTAATTATGACTTTTGAGATAACCCTTAGTAAAGGGGGAAGGTTAAAGAAATGAAAATAGTTTTGTTGGGTATAAAAAAAAAATAAATAAATAAATTAGCATTTGATAACTTCTGAGACATGTATGTATCAAAGATATTCGCTTCTGGATTATAATGTTTAATTTGCCAATGCATAAAAAAAAAACAAAAAAACAAAAAAATTTGAAGGACTGTTGTATCTGGGCTCATATAGTTCAAATTTTTGGAGTCAAAACTTTGAAAATGATTTCAAATTCCTATTTATGAAAAAAAAATCCTATTTATGAATGCGCATCATCATCTCTACCACGTTAACGATAATTTTTTATACAATAGTGATTATGAAAAAAGAAAAATGACTGGCAGGATTGCTTACTGTGAAAAGAAAAAGCAAATAGAGAAGGATTAAAGATCTTAAGAAAGAATTCAGATAGGATGCATGTCCATGGAGATTTAATAACTGGAGAAATACAATTTATTGGTTGTTATGTTGATTCAAATCTACAGTTCATAAGTTAATTTGACTATTGCACTGCAATTTAAGTTAGCGGTTTTTGAAGTACGAATTCCAAATTAGTCTGATGCTAAATGTTTAGTAAGTAAGAAATTTGCGCAAGTTTTTGTCAATTTACAAAGTAACAATTCTGCGAATATTATCTCAGAGGAAAGTCTCTTTACTTTTTATTTTTAAGTCTATTTAATCATTAAAAAAGTATTACAAACAAAATTCTAACATTACCTTGATTCTCCAAAGTTTAATGACAATGATCTGTCCATTTTACATTTATAATCTTTACAAAGTTCCATTTCTTTTGACATTTGTTCGCATCTTTTTTTTAAAGCGACCTCTTCAGCTTCTTTTACTAAATGCATCATTAATAATTAAAATGTTAATAATAAAAAGGAATATCATGGAGTTTGTAACAATATCATGGAAATATTTTTTCTAGTAATTAAATATATTAACTTCTAATATTCTTTAATAATTTAAATATTTTAATAATAATTTGTAACTTTGCATGAAACCTTTCCAGTTTCAATATTATTTCTGTGATTCTGCGATACAACTCCTCAAACGGTCGTTGACCATGAGAAGTGTTTTCTCTAATCTGATTATTGTGATTGTAAATATTGTATAATATAACCAGTAATATAAAAAGTTGAAATAATAAAAAATTGTGTATTTTTCCACACTGATATTCAATGAATAAATGAATTTGATTTTTTAATTAATTTACCTTTTAATGCGGCTTGAATACTACTAAGTTCTGACTGTAGTATATTACTAATATATTCAAATTTCTGTTTTAATGAAATCTCATTATTAGTTCTTGCTCTTTCTACACGAGACTGTTCTTGTATCTAAATCAATAATTTATAATATGTATTAGAAATAATAAAAAGCCTGGAAAACTGCGAAAAATTGCTAAAAGCTAAAATTAAGAAATAATTCTTCTTGGAATCTTTAAAAGCACAATAACCTCTTTATTATAATAAAAGTAATTTATTAAAGCTTTAACCATACTGACCTGTCTTTTTATAAGTTCGTTAATTTCTGTCAATTTCATGCTTATCTTAGATTCTGAAGCACTTATCGCTTCAAGTTTAATCCTTTCCAAAGCTTGGTCCTGAAGGTTTTTAAGATTTTCTAATTCCTGTTTAGACACAAACTCATTTTCTAACTGTCTCTGCATTTGTTCAAACTGAGATTCTACTTCGATTCGCTGCTATAAAATAATAAATAAAAATAAATTATTGATAAAAATATGTAGACTTAAGTCTTATTTATTTCAAAACAATTTAAACCCATACTTGTATTTCGTCTAACATCTTATTAACATGGTGTACAGCTTCAACTTTCTTTGCCTGTTCATTTTCTATTTTTTTAAGTAATCTGTTAGCCTATAAATTGAAAAAAAAAATTAACTTTGTTTATAAACAAAAAACGTATTTTTATAATTAAATACAGTTGATACATTATTGATTTCTTTTACCGCATCTTTATCAGCAAGACCGTCAATAGTAAAAGCAGTTTTCATCTGTTCCAATGATTTATCTTCAAGTTGAGCTTTTAATAAATTTAATTCCTTTTCTAAAATTTTAAGTGTAGCATCTATACGTTTAGAACTGAAATCTCTTCGCCTAATATCTGGTTCTAAATCAACTTGCCAATTTAATCTCGCCAGAGGTTTAGGTGACATTGTATTGGTTGATGCATCCTGGAATAGGTTGTTTTCGAGGCAAATAATTAATACCGAAGTTTTACTGAATACAGATTTTTTTTTTATAAAAATAATTTTTTTTTCTCTCTTTAAATAAATTATTTGCATCTTTATAATAAATACAATAAGCAAATGTGATGAATTCGTTCATAGGGTTAGTTAAAGAAGACAAATTGCAGATATTTAAATGCTGATGTCTTCAAATATAAATAAATGGGAAAAAATAAAGTAAACAAGAATCATTGCACTTCACATTATTATTATTATTATTTTTTTTTGCAGAAGCAGTTCAAACTTAACAAAAGCATTTTTATATTTATTTTATGCCTACTTAAAGTATCACAACTATCGGGAAAAATGTTTGTTCTATTAACAATTACAAAAATTTTTAAGTGAAATTTTTTTCAAATTCTAATAATATTTTTAATAATTAAAAACCTAAAAATATCATTCCATAATTATAAATGTCGTAGATTATTATTATTATTAAAATACATATAGAAAGACGACTTTCGATATTCACCGACATTAGTTCCAACAAATCTTGAGAAATAAATGATCCTCGATAATAAAATAATTTTCTCATATTATAAAATATGCAGAGTATTCACGTATTCCACGCGCATAATCTCATTTAATTAAATCATTTCAATTTGGCTACTACTTTTAATCTACATAAACAAATGTTTCACCGCAATATTTAAGCAAATGCAAGGTCTGTATTGTAAAACAACACCATATGCTCTGTACTGAAAAAATTGTTTGCAATTACTCAATTTTTTTTTAACTCTTATTTATCACTTTCAAATCGTGGGCACAAAGAGCCAACAAACAATATTTAGTTCGCAGATATTTACGATTATGAGGATTATTACATAATAATAAATCTAATACAGAAAATATAGATTTTCATATACTGACATAAACCTTTGTTAGACTGGATTTTTCTTGTTGAAGAATTGCAATTGTCCTTTTTAAAGTAGCAATTGTATCTTGCGCTTCAATTAATCGTGGATCTTGCATCTTGTCCATCATCTCCAACTTTGCTGCACATTCTTCATATCTGGTGGATTATACGATTATGATAAATTCGTTTTCTCATAAATTATTTTTCTAAATTTATTTTTTTCCAGTCATAATAAAAATTCATCACCAAAACTAAGTATAAAAAACTATTATTTGTGATACGAGATTTAAAATGAGAATTCAAAAGCATAAGTAACATAATTTAGAAAAATACATTGTCTAAGCTTTTATATCTTTAGTCATCGAATTTGATTGTAATCTGAAGTTAAGAGTGATGGTCAGATGGGATTTTAAACTGCATGCTATTTATTACATGTCATTCATAAACGGACGTTATTACCTAGATCAATAAATAAAAGATCTAAGCGAAGAAGTAGTAAGGTTCTGCTCGTTATATTAAAATATTCAGTTACTTGATACGATCAGTGATTTGGAAACTGAAGGGAGGTGTTCCTCTAGCAATACCAGGGTTTTCAGGGCACATATAAACTAGACAGTAGAGCGCCTAGCTAATATAGGCTCTTAACTCATGATAGAGCTCAGCGTTTTGACAGTATTTTAAATCAGTGCGTCATAGGTTCATGGGTGCAAAAATAAGTCTCGGGCTAGTGGTAAAAACTCCGAAAAAGAAAAGAGAAAAATAAATTTAGCGACAAAAATTTGCATAAGTTTACAACTGAGCTACCTTATGCATATAATAAGTGAACCTCATGCAGGCCATTAAAAGTAAAAAACATGATGTGGTTTTGGAAATGGATATCTATGTTAAATTTCTAGAGTTGGAGAAGTACTATTGGATTATGGAATGGCTAGTTTAATATTCGTAATATCCGGCCTAATCGTAATTTAATTTAAAATTTCGATAACAAACAAACAAATCATTGTTATTTTATTAAGATTACCTTTCTTTCCAGCAAATTGTATCTTCTTGCAGTTTACGAACATCAGCGATATTTTGAGCAATCAATGCTTCTCTTTCAGCAATCATACTTTGATTTGTCATTAAAACCTCTTCCAAATGATGTACCAAACGTTGATTTTTCTCTTCTTCCATTTTTTTCTCATCCTCAAGATGTTTCTAAAAACATATTTTTTTTCAATATTTAGAAGGAAAAAAATATTTCAATGGGAAATTGAAAGGGATATAAAAGCTTTTTTAATAAATTAAATTATTCTCATTTTTTTTTTTAATTTATTAAACTATTTCTAAAAAAATCTACCAACTATCACTAAATGTAAATGTGTTAGTGATGTTTCCTCATTTCCAGTAACTTGTTCGTATATAGCACCACTGGCACTTGGTTGGTCCAATTGTTTAGATAATTCTCTGTACAATTCTGCCTTGTCTTTGCTTAGCTGTAAATTATATAAACAAAATTCTATTATATTTTAAATTAAAGAAAGAAAGGGAAATAAAAAACTGAATTTATTTTTTTAAATTCAAATTAAAAAGTTTTTAAAAGAATTTGTGCTATTTCTAGTGAACAAGTATGTGAAGTTTAACCGTAAAGAGGAAAAGAAATAAAGTGAAAGAATTTAGAGAGAAAGAAAAATAAGTTAAAAAAAAGACCGATATTTGTAAGTAATAATTAAGTGAATTTTATTTAACGAATACATAAAAATAATTTAAGACAAAAATGTATGTACTTTAAATATTCAATATAAAGGATATATCACTGTAAGCAGCTGCATTTTAAAAATGAAGCTCTACTGGCATGCTTTGTTTTTTTTGGTGATTTAGTTTTCATCTCTAAATAATTGCAGCACAATTAGAAAATTAGTACAAAATTATTTATGGCTATGGACTTGTTGATCCGGGGCTTAGAACAGATTTGCTATTGAATTCCTGGAACAACGTCAGCATCGTGGAGGACATCCAAAATAGAGAGAAACCCCTCAAAATTCTATTCTACGTCCTTTCTTGATTTTTTTGTCTTCGTGAGATGAAGTTCTTAAACATAATTCCTTACTTTCTCTCTTCTCCCAATCTCATTTTATTCTACCTGGAATGGGAGGCAAGGTAGCTCTCACCTAAACTGCTTGGACAACCATTAAATGAAGCTTCTAGTAGGAGGAGAGAGTGAGCTAAAGAAGTTATCTGATTTCAATTGCTTCTAACGAAATGTTCCATAATTTGAGCTTGCCTCAGATCTGTTTTATGGGAAGTGCGATGGTAAACAATTAGGAAAGAATTTCTTATGCTGAATTTTGAATAGCAGGTACTTTGAATAGCGTACCTTCCCAGGACGCTTACTGGGAAGAATGCTTTTGAATGAGTGTGAGAAAATGATAAGGAACAGCCGATAGAGCAGATGGAAGACTGTTGTTTTGGAGGTCCTGACCCATTTTGGAGTGCATGGTAGCCCATTGCAATAATGCTAATCCAGCGCAAATAATTGATGTAAACAAAAATAAATAAATAAATTATAATGAAATAAGGAACCACCAAATTTCCATCCTATGTTCTTCTTCGACTACATGTTGGGGAAGTTAAACTCCTCATTTTCTTTCTTTCCCCCTATCCCTTGGTGTTACTTCTTTAGGCGGGTTGGAAAGGATCCTTGCACTTGGATTCATTAATGGGACATGGCTAATGTGAGAGTGAATACCGCGGAGTAAATAAGATTAAGATTGTCAGAATTGTCCCAGATTATTTTGGAAGTCTCCAAATTCTACAGCAGAAATACTATTATTTATGATTATAGATTTTTGTTTTTTTATTCATGTTTTAGATATATAATTGGTAATTCTCTACAATAGTTTTTTCAATAAATTTTCTGTAAAGAAATAATACTTTTCCTCAGCATATTTTTTTATGTTAAAACTAGCAATGAAAGAAATTGATTTCTATTAATTTATTTAGCTTAATTTATTGCATTAATCTAGAACTGTACCTTATCCTTCTCGAATGAAGTGGGATATGCCGTCTTAAAATGAAAAACATGCGTTTAATTCTATAATTGCGTTTATAGACTTACCTTCATAAGTAGTAGAGATTTTTTTATCCTAAAGGATTCCTGTCTATAACTACTTTGTTTAAATCATTTATTAATATAATTAAGACAATTAATTATATTTATTAATTTATTTTTTTATTTACTTCATCGTATATTATCTTGTTCCATAAACAATTAGACATGGAAAGCTGAGCAATTTGGATTAAATAGACATTCTGAAAAATTTCTCTTATCATAATAGCTTTCTACGTTCATTCTTCTACCATGTCAATTACTACACAGATATGGGATCTTGTAAAAGAAATATTTTCTACCAGAAATTCTTTGCTACATAACATATTCTAAACAGATATAAACATACTATCACAGCAGAGTTCCCTTCTTAGGTTCTAAAGGCGAGCATAAATCCCAGTATACCAACCCAGTATAGAATGCACTTTGTATTATTTTATTATTTATTTATTTTTTAAGCCGATTTTTTTCCTGCGTCAATTGTCAGATATCCATCGCCTCTTGGGGAGTTGGTATCGTTGATACTCATAAAATGAAAATCTATATGCAGATAGATAGTCATGATCTATAAATGTAAATGCCTTCGACCAACACCAGTGCATCTTTTTTTTTTACTTATGTCAGAGATTCTGGTGTAAAATTATTATTTCTTTCTTCACTCTGGAATGGTTTATTCCCCCAAAGATTTTTTTTGGGCACTTCTAGCTCTGCTAATCACTCTTCTTGAAAGTTTCTATATATTCTGCAGTGAACGTGATTCTTTTCAATTAATCTTTGATGAAAATGAATCTATATAAATAACATTGCTATTTCACACATGGATCGTTCCCCGAACCTGTGATTAGTGGCCAGAGAATCAACAAAGCAATATCCTTCTCATCGCTCCGAAAAAGAATTTCAAGCGCTAAAAGGATAGTCTTTAATTCTCCATCAAAGTGAAAAGATAGGTGCCCCAATAGTTGCTACTGCATGATTTCTTCTTGTTCCCTGTGCAGACCCGACCTAGTGGAATAATGGGAATTCATGAAGAGCTTTAAAACTTCTAAGCAGAAATAATGGAAAGCTTATGCGATATTCAATACTATTATAACCTTTATTTTTTGCATTACCTTTGCTTCTTTTGGAGTCATAGCGTTATCAAAAATATATTTTAAATAAGTTTATTTCAAAAGAGATAAGATACCAATAAATTGCGGCTTTACATTGGTTTTAACTTCTAGCAACATTAAGTAACATAGAAAGATAAGGAAGAGCAAACGAAAAATGACAGAAAAAACGGGCAAATATGCGAGAGAAGGGCGTGCAAAAACCTGAGGGAACTTATCATTGCAGACTAGCTAAAATTAATTAAGTTATATTGAATGTCTTCCAATTAGCTGTGCTGTTCTTAAATCTTCAACAATATTTTATTTGCATGCATATTTCCACTTGTTCTTTTAAAAGAATCACCTAACGGTCATGCAATGAGATTCCTCCAAATTAATTCAGTGATATATAAACTACTACTCTAGTTAAAGAATAAGCGTCAGTGGAAGGTGAGGCTGTACTTTTCATATTACGATTACTTACATTTGAACAAAGTTCACGTAAATGCTGTAATTCATGCTCTGCATTACTCGCTCTTTGTCTCAAAGTGCAAAGCTCTTCTTGCGCCTTGGCATACCGACATTCAAGTCTAGTTAGCTGAAATGTTTAGAAAGAAAACTAAAAATAAAGAAAAAGGTAAAAGCTTCAACAAAAAAATTTGGTAGCAAAACAAAACAAAACAAAAAAATACGAAAATAATTGGTTAAGATTTACTGTTACCCATATAAAAGAAAGAAGGTAAATAAGCAAACATTCTTACCTGTGTTTGTAATATTGATATTGTATCATCTCGAGCTGCTTCTGCTTGACGAGAATCTTCAAGTTCGTATTGTAGTCTTTCAGCTTTGTCAAGTAGGTTGGCTGCAGTCTCTTCTAGTTTTCCTTTTTCTAGTGTTGCCTCTCTGAGATGTGCTTGTAATTTCCCACGATGGGTCTATGAATAAAGAAAAGTAATGAGAATATATTGTAAACGTACCTCTGTGGTTATGGTTAATAACTGCTGGTAAATCTGACTTAGTATCGTATAAGCTGCAATCTATTTAAAACTTTTTAATATTACTTATAGAAAAACACTAATGTCTTCGGGTCGAGAAGCTTGAGTGATATGTTATAAACTGACGTTTCGTCCATATTCTAATCTTCCTACCCATAATCCAAGAAATGACTGAGTGAAAAAAAGCATTGTATGCCTACTTCGACCTCTACATCTGTCAGTTTGTCTCATCATTTCACTTGATTTCTCAAATTTGTCAGCTATTAATACAAAAAAAAAAAATAATAATAGTAATAATAATAATCATCATCCATGCGCTTAGGATTGCAAGATGGTTATTTTTTTGCTCTTTCCAAAGAAAGCATTTCAATGGAGGCATTTAAGTTTTCATGTTTAGCAGGCAATGCATAACGTGAAATCTTTTTGGGAAGATCCGGAAACTCGAACGTTAACTCGGACAGTCACCATAATAAATTATTAATGTTACGTTTCAACAAATAATTGATTTTACTTACAACACCGGCACTGATTGCTTTTATTTACATTTTATTTTATAAAATAATATTAACAACTGAAAAATATATTTTATTTATTTTCAATATACCACTTACCATTGGAGAAAGCGAATGTTTGGGTGTGTCAGATGCACTGGCAGTTTCAGCCTCACTGCTTCCAGTAGGAGTCCCACATGAAGGTCTGACTGAAATTTACAAAAATAATCCCAAATTTATCATTTTATAGAGATTATAATTGAATTAACAAATAATGAATGTCATGACATTCTAAAGGTTATATTCAATTCTTTTCCAAAAATTTACTTAAATATTGTATTTCAAACTTACTATGTAACAAGGAATTACTCGAAATTTGATCCACAAATTCCATGTGTGCATAAATTGAAATTAAAACAGCCACGAATTACTGAATGTTTGTTTGAAAAAATATTATGAACCTTGAAGTTTTTTTAACAATTTCATTTACTAGCTGGGATATTCCCGGCTGTTTACGTTATTTTCCCATTAAAATTAGAGCGAAAAATATAAGTACCTAATTTTCACATAATTCATTGTTTTTTTTAAATGGATATTTTAACTATTAAGTTTCAATTTTTATACACATACTAGCTTACACGACCACGCGTTGCTGTGGCGCAGTCTGGTTAAATTGAAAAGTAAGAAAAGAGAAAACGCGCGTTTCTAATATGTTTAATTTCACTTTGCCTGTGGGTACACAATATTTTTTGTTGTTCCATTGTCTGTGCAGATATAGACATTGCCTAGTCTGCCGGCTCTAGAACACGCAACATATAATTGTCCATGTATGAAGCAATCCGTGCCTAGATCTAAACCGCACAATTCTAAAGATTGCACCTGAGCTACGTTGATGGTGACTGCAAACGCCAATCGAATTGGGAATTGCAATCTCTTAAATTAAAATGGCATATCCGTTGGAATATAGGAATGCGAGGAATGAGGACATCTTCATCTTTGAAAGGTTTGACAAGATTGTTGCTTCTATGACGTTGCTCATTAATTTTTTTACTCCAAGCCGTGTACCGTTGCAAAGCTTTGGCTGGTCGATATTTCGCAACATGATAATTGGCACGCCGATTTTCAATTGGTGGTATCCTTGATAGATCGAGTGAATTCAAAAGTTCTGTTGGATAATTAACCACTTCATCTGCTTCCACAACAGTGTCAACGGATTTGTATGTGATTGCCTCACTTTGAATGTTAGACTGAATAATATTGTTAAGTTCGCACACGTCTTTGTTCTTGGCCGCAAGAATAGCGTTCCTATTATACAAGTTGGTTCACTATTCTCTGTGGTGTTGCAGTGTTCCCTTATACTTATTTTCCAAAAATAAAATGTAAAGTGTCTTGTTTCGAAGTTTAACATATATTTTTTTTATATCTTCATAAAGACAATATATTTGTCGAATCGTTGCCAAAAATATGTTTTTATATTTTTAAAGACCAAATCTCACTATCCTCAACCATCGTTTAAGAACGGTCGAGAAGAACCTTCCATATTTACTGTTATCATTTTTTTAAACGAATATAAATTTAGCAGTTATACGCGGTAGTCGATTGGGGAGCCAGAATTGAAATATTATTTATTCATTCAAATCGTCCGCCAGAAAGATCTTCCTGGCCATAAGCAGTTTGGAGGGGGGGAAATATTCAAATGATTTGTCCTAATTAAAGAGTTCATACCTGTTTACTTTCTCTTACTTTGGTCTCTTATATTGCGAAATATCATATTTTCGAAATTCACTTCCACCGGAAATAGATGTTTAGAGGTCTTCTTAGGATGAAGAAAATGTTTTTACGAATAGTCTGTGTTTGTATATGTGTTAACAGAATATCTCACAAACAAAAAATCGCAGGAAGCTCAAACAGGGTATCCCGTTCGGCTACTATCACCACATCTGACACGAAGTTTTCGGACAAAATCCAGCAACTGGGGAATAGTAGTAAAGTGGGCCTTATTGAATTTTTCTTTTCATTTTTTCGTAATTTTCTCGAAAACGTCTCCAACGATTATATTTATGTATCGTATATCTACGATCGTACATACATAAATACCTATCTATTTTAAAAGGAACATTTTTCTGAAATAATTTATTTCAAATAGTTTTGTAGGATTTGTGGAGTTATCTGGCGTTAATCAATTTCAATAAAATACATGGCGTTAGTTCAATATTACTGGCGCATCCTTCTAGACTACAATGTTATGTATGGAGCCTGTTAATTGCCAGGGTAGGTAGTTGTTCCCCTCCTCTTCTTCAACAATGGAATGAAAGTTCAGTGCTTTCTCTTTATAGGTCATATTAACTTTATTAAATAGTAAATAATATTGTAACTCAGCCACTGGTGCCATCTAGGAGAGAAAGCAAGTACCTCAAGTTTACTAGTGGCCGCTAGAAAGCGCTAGCGGTGCGCTCTAGCTCTTTCTGGAATGTTCTAGAACCTTCCAGACCCTCCTTCTCCACCGGTATAAATAGTGAACAACAGCTCGAGTGAAGTCAGTCTAGAGAGAAAGTCTTGTTAAAAACGGAGTGTGCGTTTGTGAATTGTAAATAAAAAGGAACTAAGAGAACTTTTGTTGATTAAACTGTATATTAATTATTATTACGTGCTTTTTTTTGTAATTTATTGTGTTAAACAATAAATTGGTGTTTTTTTTTTTATTGAACTTTAGTGTGTTTTATCAAAACGAACCCACTTAGCAACTAGTTCCAGTAGCTAGTTCAGGGGAAAACGTTACAATATGTTAAAAATAACTTTATTCCTTGCATATTTTTTATAAAAATTTTCATTGCACATTTCGATAATTTATAAAACATCTACAGAGGGAATATTAGTCAAAAAGTTCTGTTTTTTTTTTTCAAAGAAATAATTAGCTCTAATAATTAACCAATCATATTGTAGAAGTGAAGGAGTCAAATGTAGGCGTGGTCAACATGATAATTCTAACTTTCTGACTGGCTTAACATACACCCACATTTCACCCTTTTTCTTCTAAATTGTGATTGGTTAATATTTTTATAGCAAATTATTTCTTTGAAAAAATGAGTTTAGAAGTTTTTTACTTATTTTTCTCTGTAGTTTATTTTATAAATCATCAAATTGGGCAATAAAAAAAATATGAAAAATCAAGTTATTCCTAAGATATTATTTACTGTTTTGTATAATTAATGTGAGCTATAAAGAATAAATTCAGAATTTTCATTCCATTGTTGAAAAAGAAAGCAAAAGAAAATTAGGCATAAATGCCAGATCGAATGTAATTCCGCCATCTTGTATCTGGCTGTTTATACCAGTGGGACAAAATAAAACTGATGTTGAACACCTAAAAAAATTTTTCCAAGGAATTCATAATATTTAGTTAAAAAACTTTTCTTAAGGCGCGTTCTCATGAGTCAAGTTTAGTTGACCGATTTTAGTTGATCAACAGAAGTTGAATGAAAAACCTAGTGAGAACCTTTTGTTTCAATAAAATTGATCAACTTTTTAGTGGATCAAAAAAAGTTTGACCGAGTCAAACTTTATCGTTCAAATATGGACACATCTTTCAGTTGAACCCGTCATCTTTCAAGTATTGACAAGTGTGAACCTCCGGATCGCCCAATTGGCCTCTCAGATTGTTTTCAACTCATAGAGTGCTCCGTGTCTTTATTGAAACGGTTTGATCGATTTCAGTCGAAACATATGAATCAAAACTGATTCAAGTCGCATTCAACTTTTGCTGATCAACTAAAATCGGACAACTAAACTTGACCCGTGAGAACGCGCCTTTAGATGTGGCGTTTTTAGCTATTCATTATATTGCCCTTAATTTTACGTAGGTGGCGCAATCCACAAAGTATTGAAAGAGTACTATAAAGATGGTATTCAACATATGAGCTAATTCAATCAAAATCTGGTTTCTTGCAACAACATAAAAAAGGAATGAACTAAATTATTAGTGCAATTAAACAAATAAATTATAATAAGAAGAAGCGTTATATATTAGAGTTCGAAAATCTAGAGAGTATGTAAACTGGTGAAGAGAAAGTATTGTGAGTGTTTCACATCAGATATTTTACTTTTCCTTACTATTTGTAAGAGGAAGTATTGTCAAGTTTTCACCGGAAATGTCCGTTTTGAGATCCTCTCAAAGTGATTTTCTAGCAATTGGTGTGTGTGTCAGCATAACTCAAAAACGAAAATTGCAGAATGTTCAAAATTAATATTTCGTTAAAGTGCCATCAGGGGAGCTGAGAATAAGCTTTTCATAAAAAATAGTTCAACCGGAAGTGCCACTTTACTGAATGTTTTTTTTCCTGTTTTTTGTTTTCTCGAAATCAGTTTCAACGGTTTACATTAAACATTATATAACAACTACACATTCAAAGAGGTACAACTTTTATTTGAACTATTTCTCCGGGAAAATTCAAAGGCACTTCAGTGGGGAGGGGTGGGGCTAGGTTGTCCTCTAAAGTGCTATTTCAGTTTATTACATAATTCTATCATCCAAATAATATCAAATTCTATTTGACTGTTGAAATTCCGAATTTTAAATAAAATAGGATGATCGGAAGGGCGTTTTTATTGAAAAGTGTTTTTCAGTTTTCTGCTATTTTCTCTAAAACGGCTCCAAAGATTTTCTTTAAACTACGCATATAAAGAGCTACAACTTTTATTTGGAACATTTCTCCTGATAAAAGTCTTTTGAGGGAGGGTGGGGTTACGTTTTCTTCGCTATCATAGTTGATTATACAATTCTACTATCTAAAAAAATAATAAATAAAAATAAATAGATTGCCAATATTCGGAATTTCAAAAAAATTAGTAAAGCGGAAATACGTTTTTACTGAACAGTTTTTTTTAGTTTTTGCAATTTTCTCCATACAAACACCGACGAATTTCATTAAATTTGATATACTAACCATAAAATTTGTCAGTTACAATTTTGTAAAGTGCAGTAAGAAAGTTGTGTGAGTGTTTTACACTAGATTTTTAATTTTTGAATCATGTTACTAAAGACCCATACAAAAATTTATAGAGTCAGGGAATTTCAATATACATTTCTGGTGAGAACTCAATTTCGATATGTCATGATCACAATATTTCTTTTTATAATTACAAGTTCAAAAATTAAAATAATCAACAGTTACACTTATTAATTAGTAACTAATAAATATTAGTACCTCCTAACATCTGTGAAGAACCCGATGCAATAAAATCCTGTTTACTGCAACAAAAACAATAATTAAGATTTACAAAAAAATATGCAACAAAAGTATTAAACATGAACAAGAGCCAATCATACATAAATGTGTTAGTTCAAATTCAGATTTAGGTATATGGAAGGAGAATATTATTAATTTTGATTTTAACATGTTTTTACATATTTCATAATTCGCTCAGTTTTTGAGCTTAGTTAACCCTCTATCAGAGTTTAGGTTAGGAGCCTCTACAGCTCACTGCCCGGTGACGAGCAATGTTGTCTGTACTGTAACGTGTAACGTGAGAACACTGTCCGCTGGCAGTGCACTGAGTATGCTTTGGGCGCCAAAAAAAAGTATAGGTTATCGTTTGCTTAAGATTAACGTAAAATATTTTATTATTGGCCCTAACAATAAAAAAAAAAACAGAATTGTACAAGATAACTTATTATTAATTAAAGTAATCACTGATTGGGGGGGGGATTAACAAGTGTAAAACTTCTGGAAAAAGTACTGTGTTTCTGCGATGGTTGAAATAAATGGTTTTTCATTTTAATTTATAATTTATTTCCCAAATTAGCATAAAAATAATAATCTACTTATGAAGAATTTTTATAGCATATAGTAAATACCTTTTTTTTTTTTAATTTCTATGGCACTTTATTTAAATTTCAAGGTATATAACGAAATTTATTTTATATGCTGATTATTATAATTCCCAAACAGACATATGCAAAAACGATCTTAAAACCATTACTAAGCAACGATCATTATCATTCTAAATTATCAATAATTTCAAAATAAGATTAAAATTGTTTATTAAAAAATTAACGTAAACTTGTACAAAAATCGGGCAGAATTATGCAGCGTCCGTATTTTACTGCTCCTCGTATTACCATATCTGAAAAACATCGTTACAAAGAACATATAAAGTCGGTAAGAAAATTTTATTCTTTAAAACTGATTTTTCCATCATTTGATTGAAATGCTAGTAGAGGGAATGCAATGGTACTCCCATTCCCAGCGCATTCTGTTTACAATGGTAGAAAGAACTACCGGTCTTATTTAATGCTCAATGTTAATTTCCGATTTTAAAAATGATTTTGCATTCTTTATTAAATTAGTGAGGATTAGATTAAAATAATTATTAGTAAATAATTATATTAGTAATATCATTATTATTATTAACATCTACGGGTGGGCTATACCCCAGCATCGCAGCCAACAAAGGCTCACTGTGCCATGCCCGATAATTTCTAGTGAGTGAACCCTCCCCTACTGAGGAGTTTAAGGGTTTTCACCACCAGATCATTTTGTTACTATCTCCTCAGGTCGCAACGTACCAACGCAAAGAGCATTTAGGGGGCCCTGACATAGTCTGCACAGGAGTTTCGCGCTTATTAGCCCCACCTTGTGCAGTTGCTTCCTAAACCTACCATGAGCTGTAAATAGCCTTGTCTCCAGAGAGATCTGGTTCCTATCCCAGGGTCATATTGGTCCTTCTTTTTCACATTCCTGGCATCATTCTGGCATGGGGCCCTGGGCACCCCTAGCGCCTCATGCTTGCTTCGAAGTCAATTTCCGATCGCTGCACGGACCGCTCCACCGGTTATCCCCAGGACAGGCTCTGGACCGTTGAACGGAGTATTTGCCCCTTTCCTGGCCAGTTGATCAGCTGTCTGAATTCCTGCATGTCCAGGCTGCTGTACAGGCCAGCTGTACCTTATTGTGCCTGAAAAGTCTCGTCAATGCCTCTCGACATTCCTTAACTAGGAATAAGGTGGTTCTGTAAGCCTCTTGGGCTTTCAGTGCAGCCTGACTGTCCGAGCAAATGCATATAACTTTGCCGTTTGGAGCTCTACGCAGTTTCTGCACGGCACACACCTTGAAGGCAAACACCTCAGCAGGGAATATTGTGGAGTACCTTCCCAGCGGACTATCAAATAGCAGGCTCACCCCACACATTCCTGCTCCAGGACCGCAGTCCATCTTAGAACCATCTGTGAACCACAGGGGTCCTGTCTGGTAGCTTTTTCCCACCCCTTGGATCATTCCGCCCTAGAACCTAGGAACACCCGAAATGGAACCTCGAAGATATACTATATTGGACAAGTGCTATCCTGGACCATGCTTAACCTGGCCCGGGTTGACCTTTAGCACTATGTCCAAATGTTTGGCTGAGGAGCCTCTCTGTTTCCAAAGGCTATTCTTGCGAAATCGGAAGGCTCTGGCCCTTGCCTCTGCTTGCAGCGGTGTCAGACCAGTACCTCTAACGCAGCAGTCGGAATGCTCTTAAATGCCCCCGTAATAAGTAAGCACGCCAGCCTTTGTACCCATAATAATATCATTAGTAATGAAATTATTATAAAATAATTATATTCGTAACAATTGAGACTAAATCCTCATTATTAGCACCATTTTATATTGCAGACTCTCAGGGACGTTTTCGACAAAGTGTCAGCTTTAGCCTATTTTTACATTTGTAACCTGGTTGCAGATGAGTTGACCTGGCTGATCACTTCAGACACGAAACCGTCCTGGTACACAACAAAATGAAACTGTGGTATTACTGAGGAGATAGTCACAATTATTACACCCATCATTTTGAATTTTTTTCTGCCCCAAAATATATGTTTTGGAGGCGAATCAAAGATAGTAAAAGGATGCCGGAAAATCGATGGGAAGTACGATGGTCTATAGTTTAGCCATAAAACACATTGTCAGGCAATTAAGAAAGGCTTATGAGAAAGCACACTCTTTATTGGAGGTCACTCTAAGATCATCTTGAAGGGCCAATTACAATTTCGTACAATTATCTCGTTGGTAAATAGAAAGATGACCAAAAGAAATATGCCTTGCTACGTGTATGAGAACTTTGATGGCAGATATAGGAAATTTCACCCAATTCTCTCTGCCTTTATAAGTGATACAGTGCTTCACCTCCTCCAAAGTGAAAAAACCTGAGGGAGCACAATAAGCTAATTTGTGGCATAAATGCCATCTACTTCCTTTTGAGGTCGCGCGCTCTAGAATAGAATACCCTAATAACTAATCAATTATTTTCATATAGGTGCGGCATCCTAACAAACAAGTAGACGATGAAGCTCCGCCACTCCCCGCAAATACTTATATAAAAGTAGGAATCCTTGAAAAGGATGCGGTAAGACTGGCCGAAGTTGAAGCTGAAAACAGAAATTTAGTAAAAAGGTTGAATATTATAGGTCGGACAAAGGTAAGTTTAGAAAATTTTGATTGGAAAGCCATAGTCAACTGATTTAAATAAAAAGATACTTGTAAAAATGTCTATTTTATTATATTTTTGATCAACACAGATTTTTTTTGATAGCATGCTTCATGAATGAGCATCGACCAATTTCGGGATTGGTCCATCTTCAGGAATGGCTCACTATCTTCGGGATGAATGGTCCGTGTTTACGAATGGTCCACTGACTATACGAATTAAATTCAGTTTTGACAATCAGTTTGCCATCGTGTTGTAAAAATTGAATTTGCCTCTCATAGCCTAAACCATTAAGTCATCCCTTGAAGATAGGTACATTTCATCCATAACCTCTCGAATATCATGAGAGTGACAAATTTACATGTCTCAAATAAATAAAAAAATTTCTAAATAATATTTTTTAGAGGCCCAGACCTCCGACAGACAGCGTATGTTTCGTTTGATTTTTCATTTTTAATTTTTTTTTTAAGCGCATCAACATCTAATATTGGTGCCCGGAGCTTCTCAGTCCGGAAAGTGAGCTTTAGAGGCTCCAAGGATGAGAAAATCTAAGAGCAGCACTGATGAACTTAAACCTGGGAACTCCGCATTACAAATCCAGATTATTTGGCTTCAGATTCTTGCAAGACATGCCAGTTACCGGGTCCCTAAATTTCCGGGTGGGGACTCACTCCTAAACATTCTTTACAAAACTCCTCCCTTCTTAATATTCTCAAAAAAATTCTGTTTTAATAGTGCAAACCGCTTAAAAATCCGTCCAGCTGAATTTGCACATAAACGCATTTTACGGTGGCTCCGCCTGACCGCTCACCCCTCTTAACATTGTTCAGACAATTCTGGGTTGAATGGTGCAAACCGCTTGAAAATCCGTCCAGCCGCATTGCAATATTAATACATTTCACAAAATCGTGACACAAAATAGCAGTTAATATAAAACAACTAGGGGGCGCCTTCGGGACTCAAACCCCCGGGAGGAGGCTCCTCTCTGTTGCCTTGCCCCCCTCTCAACTCTCGGGAGAGGTGCTTTGCCCCTCTGGCGCCCAACCCCTCATCCCGCTTAATATTCTCAAGAAAATTCTGTGTCAAATAGTGCAAGCCGCTTAAAATTCCGCCCAGCCAATTGGCAATAACACATGTACAAAAATGTGACATGCGGTTAACGGAGCAAAAAATTGCTAACTTTGTGTGTGTGTGTTTTTGTGCAAAGTGAGTGAAGAAATCCACATTTTCAGGCCGCTAAGCGTCCAATTACCAGATTAGGTGTCGGGACAAGAGCGGAAACATATACTTAAAAAAATTTTTAAACTAATATAAATTAAGCAGTTATTCCCGCGATTCGAAATGGGGTCATCCCCATTCGTGCTAGATCAAACTATATATATAATTCTCCAAGGATTTTAACGATATCAATGTATTTAGTTCATACATTTAGTAACATCGGTCCTATTTGAACATACGTAGTAGAACGAATTAGTGAAAAATTACTGAATCAATAACTGGCATGAAACAAAAATTTAAATAATTATTTTATTTTTATATTTTGGAAATAATTCTTAGAAAAAAAAACTTTCTTAAAATATATTTAATTTTTTATAACTCTTTTAAATGATTAAAAAATAAAACGAATAATTAATATTTCTTTTGAAAATATTTTCAAATGCAAACTGCTGAAAAGAATTTTAATCCCATTTATATTCACTTTTAATTAATAATTCATTACGAAAAGAAAAATCCTATTGTTAAATATTATTGTCCTATTAATAAATCATTGTTCAATATTTAATCTTCCAGAATGTGCTGCATGTAATTCATATTACAGGGTAAACTTGATTGCTCTCCGACCTTTTTATTGGAAAGGACCAATTATCAAGAGAGAAAAAGAAAAAATAGAAAAATAGAAACTGAAAATTTAGAAATATACACTCACTTGCAAAATGCTGTAAGTACTTGACAATTTCTTTCATGTTTTGATCCATAACTAGTTAATTACATTAATTTATAACAGAATACTTAAGCTTGGTAACTTTAATCATACTTGCTTTTAAAATATTAAATCGTCCAGCAACAATTCTAATCAATTGCCATATTTCCTTTTAAAGGTATCCATATTTGACAAATATTGCCACCTTTCATTGAAAGATTAGAAAATTAAAAATTAATATTACTTTCTCTTACCCCTCTCAGTAAGAGAAAGAAGTAATGTGATTGTGTTAAACTTTTGAAATTGAGTTTTCCCGGAAATATATGTTTTGAGATCCTCTAAGTGCGAAAAAATGTTTCTAGCGAATGGTTTCAAAAGTTATGTTCTTTCTATATGTTAATAGAATTTCTCAAAAGCGAAAAATCGCAGGAAGCCCAAGCTTAAATATTCCATTTAGCTGCTACCAACCACCGCATCAGACACCAAAGATTCAATACAAAATGATCAACTGATACACACCAGAATCGTTGACAGAATTCCAAATTAGAAGAAAATCGGTTAACCAGAAATGTGATTTTACAGAATAGGTTTTTTTAATTTTCTCTAAAACGTCTGCAACGATTTTTTTTTTTAGACTTGAAATGCTCTCTACACAAATATAAATTTATCACATTTATTTGAAACATTTTTCCAAAAAAAAAAGAGAAGATTTCAAATAGTTGTGAGGAATTTGATTAAATTTCAAATAGATGGCATTTATTATATGTTACAGGTGTGCTCTTCCCTTTCAACATGCTTGGGTTAGGTTACGTGCTTGCCCCCCTTCACCGTATCTATATTTATAATAGAACAATCGAGCAAAATTTCAAGTTTAAAGATTATTTATCATTTCATATAAAATTGTATTTTTGTATTAATAGGAGTAAAAAATAAGACGTTTGAATGTTCCACAACATTTTTTTTTTTTTTTTTTTTTTTTTTTTTTTTTTTTTTTTTTTTAGCAAAGCAAATACAAAAAGGATGAATTAATAGAAGAGTATAAGACTCTTCAAAGTAAGATTATTGAAAAGCCAGATCGTGTAGCCTTCAAGGTTAAGCAAGCAGAATCTCATGAATGGACCATAGCTCCTGCAAATATTGATAAGAATCTCCTTGATCCAAGTAAAAGAATCCGGTAAAGATTGTATTAATGAGTAGTATTAGAGCTAATAACATTTTTAACATAATCTAAATTGACATAGATTTCAGTCATCAGCATTTCTTATTGCCGATGAGTAATTGCGAATGATATCTCCAGCAAATATTGTACATATGTGTTGCTAATGCTCCTGTAAAATATTGGGGCCGAAATAGATATCTGTAGAAAAAGTAAAATTAACTCGTGGTCCAGCAGAACTAGACTAAATGATGCGGTTATAGTAAGTAGCCTATTATATGGTGCAGAAGTATGGAGTTTACGTTATCTCACCACTGTTGAAAGAGCCCACCTGAACTTTTACAAACGGTTGTTTAACTTAAACAAAAATACTCCATATTGGATGATCAGTCTAGAATATGGCGTTGTACACTCCAATTACCTCGTTCTAAAGCGAGTGCTTCTCCATTGATAAAAAGAATTCTTTATATGAGTAATGAGAGACCTACGAAGATATGCTATCTGAAACTCAAAGAGAAACACGAAATACAGGAATCCATTAAATATAATTGGTACACCCAAATAAATGATTTACTCTTAAAATTCAATAAAAATCATATACTTTCGGAAACTGATTTCCCATACAAATTTAAAAAAGAAGTGAGTAAAGTTCTGGAAGCTTATGCAGATTTCTTAAAAACCAAATATTTAGAACTAATAAATCTGTCTAAATATAATTCTATCTACCGTCATATTTACGACCAGAACAACACGTTTCAATTATACACACAAATAGATATTCCATTTAAAATAAAAAAATTACTTTCTCAGATTAGATTATCAAGTAAATATCAGATAAAGATAACATTAAAAAATCTAGTATATGTCATTAAATCTAATGAGATGTGCACGATTTGTAATCTGAAAGTCATAAAAGACCTTTATCACATCGTTGTGAAATGCCCAATTTATCAACCATTTAGGAATCACTTCATCCCTTATGTGTGCGACATGTCGCCCGAACGCTTTACTGAATTATTAAAAGCAAATGATAAGAACCATCTTAAAAACTTGTATTACTTTATTTTAAATTGTTTAAAAATAGGTGCGTTTATAATTAATGAATAAATTAGTTCGCCTTCTTGCTGTTTAATTTTGTATTTGCTCGTTTAGCGGTTTATTCATATAAAATCAAATAAGTAAGTTGGTTTATTTGTTATCTTATACATATATATAAAGTACCGTTATTGTTTTTGTATTCTTTTATCCCCATCAAAATATGCAACTTTTCTAATCACGTTCTCTCCGAATGTACTAATTAGTTTTCACAATTCATTGCTTTAAGACAGTATTGATTATGTTAATATGATAATATGTTTATTGATTACATACCTTTTTTGTAGCTATATATTACTTGGCAATAATTGAATGGCAATTAATGCCAAAAGCCATGAAATTTTGTTTAAAAAGTACAATTTATTTCTGTATTTTATTAGTTATTAGTATTTTATTTTATTTTGTTTTTAAAGAAAAATTGTTTTATTTGTTTCCTTTAAGAAAAGTAAAATTGTTTATTTATTTAGTTTTGCTGAAGCAATGGTAGTAAAATTATTTTTCTTTTGTACTTTCAACATGTAAAACATTGTAATGTATGTATGGAGACAACTCCATTTGTACGGGGGTAATCCCCAAAGACAAATAAAGATATTATTATTATTACTCCTGTAAAATAAAGATTTGATTTTGTGATGGGTCGGATGGTTTACACTGGATTGTGTATGTATTGTGTGAATGCTGGAGGTGTCAGCAAGCGTTTACTTGTAGTTAGGACGGTATCGCGCAGGGACGCCGAAATCCCTGAGATAGTGGCTAATCTTATCCATAGGAGATATAAAAAATAATTTATGATATCTTGTAGATATTTTAAACTTGCGTGTGAAATTTGTTTTTCGTTATATTGTTTATTCTGAAATTGTAGCAATTATTATTATTATTACCATTATTTTTTTTTTTTTTACTCACAATATTTAGGAACATTCTACTATTCACTAAAACATGATACACGGACACTCTCCGATATTATATGATTTCATTGATATATAAGTATTTTTTAAGCTATAAATTCAGTGCTAAAATATTAAAGAGAAGAAGCAATTAATGATGTTATATTTACAGATGCTATTTCGATGTAGTTGTGAAAGGTGTGAAAAATATAGGACGTCTAATAATGGAGATTTGGATGGATATTGCCCCAGTTGCTGGATGTAATTTTGTCAATTTATGTAAAGGATATGGAGGCTATTCATATAAGAATACTCCATTTCATCGGATTGTAAAAGATGTGTTTTGCATAGGAGGGGATGTGCTGAACAAATCAGGTACAGGAATTTACTCTGTATACGGAGGCATAAATAAAACTTTTGCTGATGAAAATACTACTTTAGAATTTAATGGTCCAGGTAATTAAACAAATATATTTATATATATATTAAATAAATATAAAAAAAATCCAGCATAACCCATCCGAGCTCACAAAATCACATCGTTATTTTACCAGGAGTATTAGCAGCACATACAATATTTGCTGGAGATAACCATTCGCAATTCCTAATCACTTTCAAGAAGTTGACATCGATGAACAAACATTTTATTGTTTTCGGCCGGGTAGTAGATACCATCAGAGTCCTCGAATTGGTAAGAAGAACAAGCATAAAGCAAACTGAACATATATTATTTGATATGAAAGTATAAATTGAAAATTTGAATGAAAAAAGTATGAATTAATTCTTATTAGAATTATATAATGATCTCGTCTTTGGGTTAAATTTAAATATTAAAGTGAAAGCAATTCATCATTACCGGCTTAAATATAAACAAAATCTAGGCGATCTTAGGCTGACAACTTTGCGATAGTTTCGGATATCGATGTATAAATGAATTAATATAAATGAATAAAATAGATGTAATAAATGAATGACGAATGTATAAATGAATTATGTAAATAGGTTGTGCTAAAAATTGTCCAAGTTTTAGCTTACAAAATTAAAAACGAACACTATCCAAAAATCATGAAAACATTTACTTTTCTTAGCTTCAGGAGTCTATAAACTTGACGTTATTTAAGACTACACGAGTTATTTTCTTCTTTCTTTCCAATGGTAAAAACAATGCGTTGAGTCCAAATTTCATAACATATATTTCCTCTTCAAAACAAAGTTAAACTTTACAAAAAATTTTGAAGAACATTTTTGTTGCTGATTAGATGCATTACCAAGCCTTCAAGAAATCTTATAACTATATTTCCCGGTTTAATTAATGTAGACAGAGCTAAAAATCTTGAAGAAAAATCAACCTTAAATTAATCCAAAATGAAGTACATACTTTGTATAAATTGAAGAATAGTGAGACCAAATAGCAAAATCCGAAACGCCAAATTAACTTTAAATGAATCCAGAATGTCTAATTTGAACAATTTAAAGTAAATAATGAGACCAAATAGCAAAATCCGAAATGCAAATTGGTAGAGACTTCCACAAAAAAATATTATTTCATTTTATTGAACATACAAAGTAGTTTTCTTTTTAATACATCTCATCAATCTCAATAATTGTAATCATATACATGTTTAAAAATCATGATTAAGAAAAACTACAATTATAAAATTAATAAAATAGCAGCCGGATTATTTATTATAGAAATAACTTCTACCCATTGCGGTTACCTATTCTATGGACCCAACACCCAATTGAATTCCGCTTCGTCAAAAATATTTACCATATGTGAACTGATCGGTGGCTGGTTCACATTAGATTCTTAGTGGCTCATGGTTATGTCGAATCCTTGCTTCGCTTTATCTTCCAGTAACTGACAAAAATGCATTCTCTTTCTTTCAAAAGAAAGAAATCTGCATAGTTCATTTTGACCATGGTCCACATCTGCTCACTATAATTCGCAGATTTCTTCATATTGTATTAAAATAAGTAATAAGTGAAATTTCTTTTCCAGTTAATATGGATAGATTTTTCTAGGTCCAAGGAGGACATAATTTTATTTAATAATGAAAGTTAGTAAAAAAAATTCTATTTTTTTAGATGCATGGTTTCGGCACAGGTGGTGGAAAGCCAACAAAAGAGATTGTTATAGCTGACTGTGGTGTATTAGGAAACGTTACAATACCGGATCCTATGACGACCACGCTTCCTGATAGAATATCTCCTGCTTCCACTGACGATGAATTGGAACTTTACACAAAGAAAGGAGGGAGAGGCGGCGAAGGAGTGAGAACTGTTAGGAAAGGAATAATAAAAAATTCACGGAATGAGCTAAAAGCTTTGAACATGCCATGTCATAAATTAAATATGACAAATAGAACAGTAGATTGTGCTAAAATTGCAGGAACAAAAATCACAATATCTACATAAGAAAGAGAAGTCGTCCTCTATTTCAGCATCGCCAGAAGTTATGAAAATATTATAATACTGAAAATAATCCTCCAGATATTTTTATTATTTAGATAATTTCATTTTATTTAATATGTCAAAAGGTTTTGTTTTTTTTAATTATATACATTACATTTCTCTGCAATAAAATTTAATCAAAATTGTATATACTGTTAAATCACATGATTAATTGAAAAATAAAATGACAATTAATAAATAAAAATAAGAAAGACTTACTTTGAAATCACAGTAATAGTTGGCGCTGTATCTTTGGGAGACATTGTGACCACAGTATTCTGCCTCATAAAATAACCTCCTCTATCAGTACTCTGCCAAAAAGGTGGATCTTCTTCATCAGAATCTTCCTCATCATCAATATCATCATCATCATCTTCATCATTATCAATATCTGATTCTTTAGAACCACCAACTCCCGTACCTCTCATTGCAAGTAGAAGTTTCCTTTTTCTTCTGAGTGGACGACCAATACATTCAGTCTCACTATCTGTTTTATCTAAGTGAATGAAATCTGAAGCTGCTTTGTTACAATTAACATTACAAATACCACCAATGACAAAATTTAAAGTAGGAAACTTACTTGATGATTTATCACCTTTCATTTCAGGTGAATTAGTTCCTTCACATTTGTTTTTCTGTTGAGCTTTTGGTATTGATTTTGGTGATGGGCTGTCGGCTGGTATTATAATTTTACTTAAATCAACTGAAGTAGGTTGAAATTGTAAAGCTTTCACATCAACAAAGTATTTTTCATAATGTTCTGGAATTATGCTTTCATCAACGAAGACATCATCCATTTCATAAGTATAATCTTTTTGATTGGTGCCATTAATAGTTCCTATATTTGAAATGGAATTCAATTCGCAGGATGATTGTGATTGCGGTCGATTGTTATTATTATTATTGTTATTATAGACCATTACTTCAACATTAAAATGACTTGGTGTTGATTTTTCTAAGGTATTATTAACATTTGGATTTTCTTTGTCTGAACTCTCACTTTCATTGCCATCATTTGTTTCTACCAAGGATAATGAATCACATTCAAAGTGGTTTTCTTTGATAGGGGTCAGCATCGATATGGGTAAAGGTAAATTAACGTCAATACTTGGAGGGCATAAGTCTTCACTATTAATATGTATTATATCAAAATCTTCAAAATACACTGGTGGCGGTGGAAATGAGCTGTCTTTTTCAAGAGAATCATGATCACTATCTATAGAAGGATCGGGATAATTAATTGCTTCAGTCTGACAGCCACTATCCACCTCATTCTTTTGACTTCCATCAACAACTTCTCTCACAATGTCTTCTTCATTAACCAGCACTACTTGTTTATCGCTAATTGGTGAATTAACAGGATTGGTATCAATTTTCATATCGGACACTGTTTTTGGACTAGAACTTGGTTGATTCACGGTATTAACGTTCGCTAACTGTCTCATTGCTTCATCATAGCAAAGTAATTGTGCGTCGATATCGATATTATTTTTATCTAAGCTAGATGACTTATGAAGAACATCAGCGCTTTTCCAAAACTGTGGCTGGCCGGCTAACGTAATAGATTTATTTCTGCAATGCCTCTTGTTCTTATAGGACTTAGGATCATTACTTTCTTCTAATAATTCCAATGAATGAGATTCTCTGAAAACATTTTTACCTGGGATTGTGCAAATAGAGAGAACAGTATCCTCTAATTTACCAGAAGACTGAATAATTTCAATGCTCATACTTTTCGTTTCAATTTCATCAATATTATCCAAAGATGAGGACACACCAGTATATTGATTATCCATACAAGCACTTCTTTCATCCAATTTTTCATAAGATTGCGAAGATTCTATTGTATAAGTACTATCATCAGGAATAAAGTTTTTATCATTATTTACGTTAGTGCTTTTATTGAGCGATTCAGCCGAATTTCTCAATTCTTCTTTATCATTATCTATTTTATTTATGACAATAAATGAGTTGCAAGTATTCGTAGGAATTATTGTATGAATTGTAGAATTATTATTTCCCACCTTGACGTCTGTGGGCACTTTATTATTATCCTCTGATTGTTTACCTTCCTCTGAGGGTGGATTACTTATGTTTGCGCTATCAGCTTTATTCACTTTATCACATTCTTCTAAATTATTATTGAAAAATATCTTCTCCGTACCCTAAAAAAAAAAAAAAAAATTAACGAAAAGATTTATTTCAGTGAATGTTCAAAATATATTTTATTTTTTAAAACAAATAGAAAAAACAATAAAGTTAGTTACCGGAAGAGGAGAGTCTTGATCTGAAGGTAAGTCAAGGGAGTTAGCTCGTTCAAGCGGTGATCTTGCTCTTCTTTCCGGAGTGGGAATAAGTTCTCTATTACATGGTTCAGGGCTTAGCCTCATCTCGAGAGTGGCTGCATCGGCTATAAACATGATGAATTCTTGACAATTTTGCATAAATAAGCATATTAAGAATTGGATTTTTTACTTAAAAATTGGCAAAAATGTTTCACTAAGATTATGTACTAGCAAGATTTGAATTTATATGGACCAAAGTTCCCTTAGTTTTTTGTCAGAATTTTAAATGCAATACAATTTTCATTTTCCTTTAAAGCATCACCTTTTTTTCCTAAATGAGCCACATATTCTTTTCAATTTTTGGAAATAGATTTTATTTATTGGAAAATGGCGGTGATACTGTTCAAAATTGGCTGAGAAATTTAGCATTTCGGCAGAAATTTTATGAGCATTAATTATAGTAATAGACATTTATTCCAATAAGCAAGAGAGTAAACAAGCATTGATTACTAATATTTTGAAGTGTCACTTTTGTATAAAAAACTAAAACAAAAATATAGCTGAAAGCATTACAAGTAAAAAGATACGAGCTCAGAAAAAAAGGAGAATTATTGAAATATTAATAGTAATCTATATACAAGAAAATAAAAAGAGAGTTTTCTCCAGTATTGAAGAGAGAATACTAACATATGGTTCCGAAACATGGACAACCTTAAAAAATGCTATATCGAATGTGAAGGCAGTTGAGATGGACTTTTGGAGGAGATGCATTAAGAAGATGAGGGCTGATCGAGAGAAGAAGATCGAAATAAAGATGTAAACAAGGAAATGCAAACTAGTGAACCATCATCGAATCAGCGAATTACCAAGACAAATTTAAAATGGTAGATTCATCATGGTAGGAGAAGACCACATAGAAGGGAGGTGGAAATACAGAAAGAAATGGCTGGAAGGAGTCTCCGAGAGGAAGATTGGAATGAAAGGGAGTTATGGCGGGACATGACGAGGCGAACCCGAAAAGGGAAAGAAGCCGTCAAAGTAAAGTAAGTAAACCTACCTATATACACAATATATTTGCCTCAAATAAGGTCATGTTGGCTTTATTTTTGAACTTTACTGCGGCTTATGATTCAGTCCAATTGCAGGTTGTAACAAATAAAATAAAAATGATTGGCTTACCTATTAAATTCATACAAAATGTTGTACACTTAATATCTGATAGGAATATATATTTCAAAATAAATAATAGCAAAGAGGAACCATATCTAGTCCAGATGGGGCTGCCATAGGGATCAGTTTTGAGCCCAATCCTGTTTAAATTTATGTATGAGACATCGAAACTACTCTCTCTCCAAAAGGGACAGATTATTTAAAGAGCTTTACAAATAGTTACAAGTTCCTTTTCAATATGAGGAAATTATATTGTGTAACATATAGATATCATGAAAGTAGGATATGAATTCATGATGTAAATTATCTAACAAATAGATATCATTAACTGAAGTCTTGATCCAAATTACACTGTGTGGAGAGACATTACAGAGAAATGGAGATTGTATGGTTATCGTGAGATTAGACCTTCTGCATCTCCAGTGCTGGATGTATGGTGAAAACTTATGCCAAGGAAAAAAAAATTAGTAGTTTTTGCTTTCCTCGAAAGATTGTTTGTTTCCAAAATTTAATTTTTAGATAAACTATAACTTAATTACTAATCATAGCTGCAATATATTTTGTTTAAAGAATTTTGGATCGATTGCCACGTGACATATTCTCAACAATGTATCAAGTAGATACTAGTTTCAGAAGCTGAAAACAAATACAATGTTCATTTGAAATAAAAAGTTAAATCCATGGATCTCGTTGCTTACATTATAAGGAAAATTTTACTCATTGAATTTAGAATGCATCTGATGAAAAACTAAGGAAACACACTTTTTTTCCCCTAGTGCACTCAATATTTTTTCAAGGTCATTATTAACATAACTTGAAACATGTTGTTTGCAGTAAGATTTGATTTACTTACTCATGGGACTCAATACTGATGGATTAAAATCCACAGGCGTCACAACAAAATCACAACTGCCACCATCGTTGTTTTCCTTTTTTAAACCACCAAGTGTAATGAGGCTCTTCTTACGGACTTCAGTTCCTTCCTGAAAGTTAACAACCATCTTGTAGCAATTCATTTATTACTTTTAACTTTTGTTCCATATATGATTTTATTTAACACTGTAATTCTATTTTTGGATCTTACAACATTTTTCTTTTTTGGAAAAAGTTAGGTTAAGTATTAAGAAGACTTAATAGAGTTGGTTATTATGAAACTATAAAAAGTTATTATGTTCATAGAGACACTGCTTTTAGTCAATTCTGCACTAGAAAAGAAATGATGATGTAAATTAAATAAGGATTACAAAACCTGATCTATGACTCCTGACTGTATAAGATCCCAACTACGGGGTGGTTCCAATGCAGGAGGGATAACGCATGATCGAGGAGAATCTGGTTGATCATCTGCAGCCGCAATATTCTCACTATTAATATCTTTCTGTAACATGTAAAACAGGAATTTTTAAGTTTTAATACTAATTAAACATTTTCGGGCTCAATAAATATAAATTAATCGTGTTACTTAAGTTTGGAATTCTATTTGAATCATAAATTATAATAAAATTCTCTCCTTGATAACACTATCAGTTTGAAATATTTTTCTTATATCAGAAAAAAAAATCTTATATTGAAAAGAATCACATTTTGGTTAATATTTGTAAATATTTTGATCAGAAGAGTGTGAAGATAGATTGAACAATTAGCCATGGTTGTAATACCCTAAAAGAGTAGCAATAACTGTTTGAACAATTTAGAAATTAACAATTTCAAGTACAGAAATATACACTATATATATAAAACTTATAGGTTAGTTCTATAATTTTAATATAGAACAATGCAACTCTGCAGATGGACCAGTTTCCATGCATTGGTTATTTTGTAGAAATTGTTTAGAAAAGCTGTGTATTTAGTAAGGCACATTATTATCATTATTATACCATATAAAACTTCTAAGTGAGACAATTTATATGTCTTCACTATTAATGATGGTATCTGTTTAAGAAAGTAAGATCTTAAATAAGTAAATATGCGAAAAATATCGCTTTGTAATTTTTAACATTAAGAAAGTATTTGAAATGACATTTATCAATCGTAAAACATTAAATCTTTCCCATGATATTCTCATTAAACTTACTTTCTCATTAAAAGTAATGTTAGTGCAGTAAGATGTTTTTGAATTAAACACTAAAAATAATTTAAACAATTAAAAAAGATTATAAAATAAAGTAATTTAAATTCTAAATTACCTCGAAACAGTTTTCAGATGGATCGGATGATTGTACACTTAATTTATCACTTTGATCTAAATTAGATTCTTCTTTTTTGTGGACTTTTAAAAGATCAATGAGATCTTGATGACCACCAAATTGTGCATAATCTTCGGCTGTCCATCCTTCAGAAAGTAAATAATTTTTAGAAACTAACTTTTACAAAGTAAATAAAAATATAGAACAAAACATAGATAATCTGTTCACTTCTGTTCTGTATCTATATGCACTAGTTACCATTTGAATCTGAAGTTTCAAGGCAGGCAGCATTATCTAGTAAAACTTTGACAATTGTACATAGCCCAGCACGCGCTGCTAACATTAAAGGAGTTCTTCGTTCACGATCTGAAACTTCTATGTTTGCTCCAAATTTTAGTAAAAGTTCTACTATTTCTCTGTGATCACAGCTGGTAGCTATATGCAAAGCGCACTCCCCAGCCTAAAAGAACAAAAAACCAAACAAATTATTACTGTCCAAGAATCATTTCAGCTATTTATTTCTATTTAACATTTTTGAACGTAAATTTACTTTCAAAAAGTAATTCAGTTTGTCAATACAAAAACGTAATTGTTGATGAAGAAAGCAGCCAGAATCAAAAACTCAAAAAAACTTGCTTATTAAACATCCTTATCAAAATTTCATGATGATTGCATATTTATTAAAACACTGGTAAGCATTTTAAAAAACACATTTTTGTTTCTGTATGCTTTCATTATATGCAACTATCAGTTATTTTATATTTTTTAAAGATTTTACCATTAAAGTTTAAGATTAAAAGTATTTGGAAAGTAAATAATTTTTTAAGGAGATTTGAATCTTCAAGTTAGATAACTGTCATTCCCAAGGCTTGAGAGGAAATCTCGGGGAATGAGAAGATGGAATTATGGCGCCAAATCTGGCACCTCTCTCCACTTCATTCGTCTCTAGTTTACTGCTGGCGTAAATTTGGGCACATATTATATCTCAAGCTTCACAAGAGTGATTGTTATGATTGCTGGACAGGGCTAATAGTGAAATCTTTATAGTAAGGTTAGATACATAACAGAGTGTAGTGATTTAAGGAGACCTCTCTACATAATGGCCTCATGCCAATCCACTTTTGTTTAGAGTTTGTGAGACGGAGGAAGAATTAATTACGCATCTATCTTATGACTTGGTGGATTGGTTAGGTTCATAAACTTTGGTCGAAGTAGGAATTCCTTGGAAGGGCAAGAGGGGGCTGTTTTCCCTCAAGATTATTGTCCGATTCGTTCGGGCAGCTGTGAACCTTAGGTTGATTAGGTATGGGGTCTGGATTTTTGATATAGAAGAACCGGTTTCTTGTTTTTCTTTGGTATAGTTAAATTGAAATTTGGATTGCATAGGGATTATCCTTCTCCACAGCCCGCAACAATAATAACTTCAATATTTAAATCATATGTATAGCATTATGTCACAACCGAATTCCTTTTGTTATTTTGACTATTTTGGGAAGAAGTAGGAGCTAAACAGGTTTGTTTGTACATGAGTGTGGTCTAGAAAACAGACATTGTTTCTCATTCCTTTATATTTCTGAAAATTGTAAAGAGTTTTGAAATGTCTGTGAATATTTTACAAGATACAGGATTATTAGCCAAAGTAGGTATTGGTGGATCAAGTTTACTTGATTACTGATTCTTTAAGCTATGCAAGAGATAAAAGCTGTCAATTTTCAAACTCAGGGAACAAAAGTGATTAACTCTAAGATGGACTCTAAAATAAACTGTTTTTTTTTTTTTTTGGCTTGAAACCTTTTTTTTTGTTTAAATTATAAGTCGGAGTTAATTTTAGAGACTTCTCTTTTAAGATAATTAATGATAATAAAAAAATCAATTACATAAATAACGGTGAAATGATGTCTATCACAAATAGCGTAAGGAATTCAAGGAAATATTGCAAGATTGTCTCCCCTGATTATCGAGATGCAATGTGCACTTTATTTCTTCCGAATTCATATAGCTCGATATAAAAGTAAATTTACAAAAATAAACGGTGACTTTTTTGTGCCATAAGCTAGGTTTCACTGATTAAAAAAAAATAAAAATCATATGGCTGCCTGTAAGTAAGGCCTCATTGACTTTAGGAAATGAAAAATATGGGTACCATTGGTGTCTTCTCAGGACAACAAACCAAATAAATTCTTCTCAAAACTTAAAGACCCTCATTGAAAAATCTAACAAAACACATACGGTATACGAACTTCAAAGTATTACATCCCACTGCAACGCTTGCTAGATAGGGGAATCCAAATAGTTTTTAAACAAAAAACTCAGACAATATGAACTAGACATTATTAAGAAAAACTGTCACTATTAACTGACAGCAATGCTATCTCTAAACATCTTCTGACTTTTAATCATGCCATCGATTTTAATCAGTTTATTTTAACCACTTACCCCAACCATTCGAAACGTCTTCTATCCGAACTCACCTCCATTCGAACTCTATCAATTTAAAAAAATAAAAGAAATCATAACTTCAACTTATAATACTATTTTTCTAACGCTAAACAAAGACATCGCCAGTAATTTGTTCTTCCAAATTTAAAATTGCCGTATCTCATTGCAAACATTTTTTTAATCTCTCCCACCTTTTAACAGTTTTTTTAATTTTAAAAATACTCTCTCTTCATTTCAATCTCAACGTTCTCAAAGTACGCTCCTCCTTACCCAAATTTTATATTTTTAAGGTTATGTTGTTATTAAATTCAAAGCCAATCTTTCAATTGGAAGCGCGCGTACAACGCCGCAATCTTCATCATCCCTTACATGATGGAAGATTTATACCAGTATTGTAGTAACATTGTCATAAGTATGTGTGTGTGAAGGACTGCGATAAAATAGACAAAAGAGCCATTTTCTTTTTCAAAGAATACTGTGTTATTTGAAATTTATCCTTTCTAAGCCCGGTAAGTTACATTAAAACAATCTATTTATTTCTACATAGTATAACTTACATTGTTTGGTAGATTAAAATTTGCACCCTCTTTTAGTAGAAGTGTAGCGATATTATAAAAACCTGATTTTGCAGCTATATGCAAACCTGTATTACCATTCTTATCAGTTGAATTGACATCAACTCCACATTCTATCAAGAGATTTGCACAGTCCTTATGTCCGCATTCAATAGACTGGAAGGAAATTTTATTTTTCATTAAATAGTCAGTAAATAATTTAAGATAAAACAAAGTACAATTATTACAATAAAAGAAAACTACCTTGAGAAATGGAGTAAGCCCTTCATTATCAGCTATCGTCATGGAAGCATTGTTATTAAGAAGATACCAAGCTACTTCGGTATGTCCTTGAGCTACAGCCAGATGTAAGCATGTTCTATTCATCGCATCAACAGTATTGATATCAATTTTTTTCGAATGTAATTTTAATTTTTCCACATTTCCAAACCATGCAGCCTTATGAATCTTCAACATATTGCGATCTTTACCATTTATATCTATGGAATATCCATATCCTGGTTGTAGGCCCATAATATGTTCATCGTCTGTTGTTATTTTTTGACCAGATGGATTTGTAATTTCTACAGATATAGTTGGATTTACCTTAGAATCTTTCTTATCATCACGTTTTCCCTTTACAAAATTTATTACTCTTTTCATGTTGGAATCTTTTGTTTTTATCACAGACACTTAAAGGGCGAATTAAATTTTTTGATTGTTGCACTCAACAAATATATTTATTTATTTATTTTATACTGAGTGAATAAGAATAGAGAAAGGACAACATTTACACATTTATGACATCTATAGACACAGCAAGGAAAATCAATATCCAGTGTATAAAGCTAGCCTGGGTAAAGAAATAATATTTACTATTACCAGCACTTTCTAAAATCATCTTAGCCAACTTCATTAAAAAACAAAGCACCAAAACACCACTGAAATAGGCCACTTATCAGATACATATCTACTATATTTGGTAACATATTAGTATAGTTTTTTTTTCACGCACGACTTAAAGCAAAACTACTCCCCTACTATATATGCGCCATAACGATCTCTGTGCGCCCCCAACAAGGATCCACCCTGTTTTTAACACCCCCCCTGATGATAACAGAACAGACTGAAAAATAATTCATATTAGAAAAGAGAAGAAAGGATTATCATGTATTTAAAGCATAATAAAAAAAATAATAAAATTTTTTAAAATACCTGATAATTTCGAGTGAAATATTAAAGAAAATTTATTAACCATTTTCTTTTTACAAACATTTGTAGTTGTGATGTCAAAGAGGTGCTGCACTCTACAGGATTATTGGTTGAACTACTTGCAGCTAGGCTCAAATTGACATCTTCAAATGATTTTTTTTTTTTTAGCATTAAACTTACTTTAATGTTTAGTAGCCAGATAATAAGAGCAATTTTTTTTTTGTTATTGTTAATAACTATGAGAGAAAAGGAGCAGTACGGATAGAATTATACTTGCAGTAGTTATAAACAAAATTACAACTCTTGTTGCAGCTGCATCAACTTCTTTATCACTCGATACATTTCCTTCTTCTTCTTTTTTTAAATTTATAAATGTAAAACAATGCTAGCATTTTATTAAATTGTTATTTGCAAACTATTTTACCAATATTTTCACCAATTTAGTGTTTTTTCATGAATATGGATTTATCAATCAAATATGGATATATATCAAAATAACAGCTGAAAAGAACTAAAAGTATTTAAGATGATAAGGGAACCTATCAATGAAACTTGTTTTAGTTATCCTCTTTCTTAGTTTAATAAAGGAAAAAAGTAATTCAAGGGTTTAAAAGAAAACCAACCTAATTTAATTGCAATATTGATTTTTCAGGAAGCTATAATTAAACTAAACTGTAGTTGCATTAATTAAAACAATTAAGATCTTCTAATATTTCTGCGGAGTTTTTTTCCTTTTCTGTTTCTATAGAATAAATGGCAATTATTTTATTTGAAAAGTATTTGAAGCAAATATCATCAAACAGCAAATACTAAGAACAATTTGTATGGTAAGCTAATCGAGGCGGTCCTCTAATACAGCTTCCATCTCCTGCCACCGATGTAGAGAAATCAATGTGCAGAAGATGTGCGCTTGTGCGAGATACGGCTGGCGAGCAACAGCGGAACCAGGAGCAAGCCGGAGCACCAGCCACGGACCCAGTCCTCCCCGGCCCCCTTCGTCGCCAACAACTAGGTATGTCTTTCTTACTAGTCTACCTGTTGAACAACACCCTTCATGTCTATATGCTATATAAAGCAACTACAAATAATTCATTTTTAACAGTTTGATATAATTCTATATAATTAGGGGAAAAATAATCATGAGTTTTTTTCCATTCATTTAGTTTTATTTTTCAAACTACATTCTTTCAAGGGGAATAAGAAAACTAACGGAAAACGTTGTCGTTGATGTGTAGGTGCCTCTGGGACGCCAAAGGCATTCAAAAATAAGTTACAACAAATTAGAGAATATTTTTAATAAAAGGCTTAAAAGCGGAGAATATTTGTGAATAATAAAACAGAAAGAGCGAGAGAGAGAGAAAAAAGATTGTATAATTACAAAAACAAAAATATTACTGAGTTAACCAAGAAAAAGGAAAAGGATTTCTCTGTCTTTTTTCTATTACCTTTCTTTGGAAAACCGCGGTCGGGTGCTCGTTCTGTATTAACACAGATTGGCAGCAATTCTCAGCGCAGACTTCACAAATATTATTGTGTAAGTAAACTCTTTGTTTTTATAAATATATTTACAACATACAACATATTTTTTTTAATTTGAATTTTTTTAAATTATTTATTTTTGAAGCAGATCGTGGTGGTGATAAAATGATTTTCTGATGATTAAAAGTTCCTCTTTTGACTTAGAGTATCTTTTCTTTTTTCTAATTTATGCAAATGAGACTATATTTCACTATTCACGGTTTTTTTGCCCCCCTTGCCAAATAAATAACGTTTAAAATGTAATAAATTTGTGTACAGCTTACCGCCCTTCGGCCCGGGGTTTGTTTGTTAGGGAGGGGCTATAAGGCCAGTCACTGCTCCAATTGTTTTTATTATTTTTATTTTTCCTAATTTCAATTCTTCAAATATCTATTTTCTTTTCTAAAAAAAAAAAGAAAACTTTTTGCTCGATTTTAAAAAATTCATTTAATTAACTAATTTGCATGGACTTTTTCTATTTTTTTTTTTCTACCAATGTGAAATTTAAATTATCCCAGCTTCAGATTTGTACTATTTTTTTAAAGATTATTATGATTTTTACTAAATTTACTAACTAGTAATAAATATAAATTTTAGGTCGTTAGTTCACTTTTTTTTTTTTTTTTTTTTGAGGAGTTTCTCTTCCTTATTCTTCTGCTTTCTTCTAAAAAAAATAAAAAAAATCAATAAATAAAACAAATTTTTTTAAAATGGTATATTTATTTTTGCATTATTATATTGTGGGAAAAAAGGTCAACTAAAAATTAATATATTTCTTCAATTTAATTTACTAATATCAAGGCAATTGATTAGGTTCTTGCCGAATGTACTTTTTAATTTTAATTTTTTTTTTTTAAACTATTAGGCTATAAGTTAAAATTTTCCCATGTGCTAGGGTTGTCATGATGCTCTTAACTGACCTGTGAATCGATACCACCTACCGGCTAATCTCTCATGGAACGTACGCACGCTTTTGTGTTTTCTACTTTTTTTTGGAAAAATGAGAAAATATATAAAATTATTTATTCTATTTTCTAATGATTAGCCTAATTTTTTGATAAAATTCTCAAATTCACTATCAGTAAAGTTTGGGATATTTATGTTTGAATTATAAATAAATCAAGTAAATAATTTTCCAGTTTTAAAAGCTACATTTGTGGGGAGAGGGAATTGAGGCAAAATAATAAAAGAAATATTGAGCAATAGTATATTGTTCCTCCCAAAAACCAGTGCAAACAATAAATAAAATAGCATAGTAGTTATGTTATTCTAGTCCCTGGGCGCTCATCTAGTGGCTCTGAAAGAAATTTTATTGCGAGCAACCATATATTTCCCATTGGATGTTTTACTAGGCTTCCTATAAATTATGAGTTGATATAAAATTTCTTAAAATTTATTGCCTTTTTTTATTTTATTACTTTTAGATTAAGTGGTGCTCCTTCATTAGAATAAACATTTAATAAACTAATGGTAAAATAAATGATCAAAAATTAACTTTTCGACATGATTTTGTGAGTAAAATAACTAGGAGATGTAATCTTATAATCTTAGTACTTACAGCTGATTTACTGCACCGTACTGCAAGTGAAAATCAGTTAGGAAAAGTATGCTAAATTACAGGACATTGCCATGCAATGTGCAGCACTATGCTTTCAAACGGGTCAACAGTATTTTCCATGCAATATAATTAAAGGTTATTTCCCGTGAATCATCACCCCATCATATTCTTAATTTTTATTAAATCACATTTAAAAATAAGAAATAAAATTGTAAGGAACTGAATCTTATTTTTCATGATAATAATGATTTAACCTTTCTTTTTGTTTCCACTACGAGGGTTAAAGTGTTAATCCTGGTTTTAACGTTTTATTTTATTTTTATTTTGTTTTTGAATGAGAGAAGAAACACGATTAGAAAATTTAAGTGTAAAATAATCGTTTTCTTATCAGTTTCTTGAGGTCATTTTTATTGTATAAAAACAAAAGTTTTAAATAAATAAATTCTGAGATTTTTTTTTTAAGTTAAATACTAAGTCAAATTTTTATCAACACAACTAGAGGAGGCTAGAAAGACTACCTTGTTTTCATTTTGAAATCTGGTTAGTAAAAAGATAAGAGGAGGTAGATATTGATAGTAGATTCATTTATTATACAAGAATATAATGGGCACCAATAAGTAAAGAGACAAATGGTTATACTTTTAATGTGGTATCTTTAAATTAATCATACAATTTACTTATTTTCGACTTAAATATCTATGGGACGCATCTGTCCTCTCTACTAATTTTTTATGGCGGCAGTAATAATTCTTTATTTATTTCATTTCTTCTCTAAGAGGGCCGGACATCGTACAACTTCCAGGCTAATTTTTCCACAACTTCAAGGGCGAGTAAAAGTACTCCTTTCCTCTATGTTTCAGGATCATAGGCCTCACTTATTTTCAGGAATCTCTCTATAATTCTGATTATTGATAGACTTTTCACATCTCAAAATATTGATGGAGTAGAAACCACTATTGGTTGTTCCCCATGTTTAAAAGCCACACTCGTTCATCCGCTTTTAAATTGATCAAGCCATGATCAATTGTAGAAGTTCTCATGATTCATAGAACTAACACCGAAATGCTTAAGCATTCGGAAGTAAAGTTCACACCGCTCAGAATACCAAAAATCGAATCATTGTACGCTGCTTTTCTAAAGTGCATATTTTCTGAAGGACTTGCAGCCTTTTATGGGAATAGAGGTAGTGTATATTGGCAATAATTTTTAAGCAGCTGTTTTACGTAAATTAATGACGGGGAGTAACGAAGTGTTGTTTATTTTTTGGCTTATTAAATTAATCATATAAAGCGAAGTACTCGATATCCAAATTGGATATTTCAAAAACTGATGCAGCATTATAATTCATTGGAAATAAAATCCGTTGCCATATTTCGGGACATCTTGAACTTCACCTTGAAAAAGGTATATGTGAACATTTCAGTCGAAAAAACCGAGCTAGAGATATGGAATGCCTTGCTAAGATTGAAGGTGGTGTGGGTTCAATTTCCGTTCTTAGTCTAAGATTGATATTGTTCTCACATTAATAAGAGTTATATATGGTACAGTTTATTTGCTAGCCGCCTCTATTCGCAACATCTGATTAGTAATTAGACAGATCAAACGCTATGGAAGCGGTCTCCCACTTCGCTCTCTATCTCGCACTTAGATCAGCTCTGGGCATTTATTAGCATTATTTGGATACTGTGCAAATCTGGGATTACATTGGGTTCATTACGGTCTTAATGTAATTAACTCATTTCTTAGGAAGGAATTTCTCCATAGTATTCTTCAACCTATCAAAAATAATGTTTTGTTAACATTGAACTTTACCAAAAGAATTATTATTACACCTTTCCAATAGATGCTGGCAAAATGTCGTCTTAAATAATTTTAATGCCCAAAATTCTTAAATAATTACGTGCCTATTGATGTAAATGGCACATCGTTGATGAACGAGAGAAACTACGGAGTTTTCATTTAATGTGTATGGCAAAATTACAAGGGGGCTAGGAAGAATTAAGCCTAAGAAGACTTAAGTAACATTTTATAGAGTTATGGCTACTGTATGGATGGGAAACGTGGACGCTTAACTTTACAACTAGAAAGAAAATCTGTGGGTTAGCGGAGATGCGTTTCCTATGGTAGCATTCAACAGGCATTGAGTATGAAACACTGCTAGAGCAGATGAGTGATTTACACGTGCGAGACACGTGGAAAATATGAGGGAAACTGCAATTCTCGAAGAATGAACAGATACCCGTCACGAGCCCGCAGGAGCCAAATGGCAAAATCAATATTCAGAATTTTTTTTTTTAGATTAAAATTAGTTTTTCATTTTATTTGAAACCAGTTTTGAGATTCATTTCATTTAGCGGTATTAGCCGGGAACAGCCAACAGGATGATGATTTCCTGTTAAGGATAGTTTTTTACGTTCTGATATTGAAACAATTAAATCTTCTCTGGTACTTCCTTTGCCGAGACAGACTTTTTTTAACAGCATAAATCTTCGTTCATCATGTTCTAACATCTTTTCTAAAATGTTTTTTCTTTACTAATAAATTAACAAAAATATTTTTAAACAAATTCATAATTTTTTTTTATTTTTATTTAAGATGCTTCCCGGAAAATTTTTTATGACTTTTCTAAATAGAATACATTTAAATAATTGTTTTCAATGCTCTTTATCCCCCCTTAAGCGAAAATAAAATAGCCTATTTGTTCAGGAATCTTTGCGACCTTCCACACATACTCATCTATACAATTTTACAAACAACTGAAATCTATGTAACAAACTTTGACAACTAATGGAGCCATATCTTTTAAGCAACAGGGATTTGGTTTTATAGCCGCTTCTACAAATTACTCAATTTTAAAATTGTATTGGTAGCAGTGAGTAAAAGTCCGTGAGGGTTTTTATACTTCCCAGTAAAACTTAATTACAAAAAATCCTTTAGAATATAAACTTTCTCCTACTAAGAAAGAGAAATTTGAAGAAAAAAAATATAATTTAACATTTTCCAAAAGAAATTATTATACTCACCTGCTTATAAACTCTGTATCATGCGAAAGTAAATTTTAGTATTTTACTGTGTGTAAATAGTGCTGAGGAACTACTAGAATAAGAGGCACTGAGCTCTTTAAGAGTAACCTCAATATTTACCACTCCACTTTCAGATTTCTACTATATGAGACAATGAAGTAAACCCTTTCCCCGCACTTTATCTCACATTAAGAGCTGAGGTTCCCAACCATTTTCTCTTACCTGTTTCTTCATTTATCAACTTACTGATCTTAATGGTTAAATAATTTAAAACAAGTTTTATTATATGAAAGCGGCGACGGAATAATAGAGGTAAAATTTTCTTGTGTGGGTGTCATTGTGAGCATGATGACATTATCGCTGTGGAGACGGTTTCGTATGTGGACATGGACAACACTGATAATGTGAGGTTAGGTCGAGGAGATAAGTGTGGTTGACTTTTGGCCAACTGAAACATGTCTTATCTTCAAACTGCCTACCAACTTTAATATGTAATAACTTAGTAAGTAGACCAATTAAATTTTAATTTTTCACAATCTCTATTTTTAATTAACCTAATGGCCCTGTTTATTTTTTAAATAACTGCATCGTATGGGTGATTATTGATTATAACTTAATTATCCTGAAATTTACTTAAAATAGAGAATCGAAAAGTACTTTTAAATTTGATCAAAAGCAGTGAAACTTGTTGCTGCATCTTCGTCCTCTCACTTTCAAACATATAGAAATTAATAGAATACGTATTTTCCTGTCAATGGTGGATTAATTATTAAAAAAAAAAACGGACCCAAGGATTACTCGTGTTTACATTAAAATTGCATTTGCATTAAAATGAGAGATTTTAAAAACGCCAACAAGATAATGCGGAAAGCTAGGACGACATTCTAGAGTAGGAGATGATCACCCTCAGGATCGTGAGTCAAGCTTGTTCTATCTTCGAAATAAGGAAAGCTTCCATGATACCGTGATTTCGTAGTAGATTCACGCGACAGTTCTTAGTGATGTGTACTCTGGCATTTATGCTGGGCATAGGGCAGCTAAGTTCCACCTAATTGTAAAAAAAAAAAAAAAAAAATTATCTTGGCTGAATTAGCGCAAACTTATAGTCAATAAAACTGACGCGTACTTAAAAAATATTGATGAAGATTTACTAAGGATCAGAAGTGGACGCAGCCTTTTCGGGGGGGGGGGGCATTGCTTGCATCTGTACAAAAACTTGGCCGATTGTAATTGGTTTTGGAGCGTTTGCGCTAGATATGGTAGGCTTCAGCAATGCAAATTAAATTGATTACGAAATATACACACGCCTTCCCAGAAAGGCGCTTGGCTCAGATGCTCGAACTTTGTTTCCATAGTGACCTGGCTTGTTGGAAGATCAGCGTTCACCAAAGATTAGGGCATCTTTACTATATTTAGCTATATTCAAACTTTAATACAGTCTCACCTTGCAAGCTGGTTGAGGTAACTCAACCTTTCCTAGACCAAGCGAAGGGTCGCTTGTCTTCACCGTAGCCGCATGAGACTTGCACAACAGTGTGCTGGATATACAAGAAACGGTAAAGTATAACATAGCAGTTCGGTAAATGTTCTCTAAAAACGTCACAAGAGAGATGGAAGTTTTGCGAAGTGAAACAATGTTATTAAGATTGAAAGAGTTCATGAAAATTATAAAACAGGCCTCTTGGGACTTGCCTCCAAACTTTTGATTATATGCCATGGAATGTCAGTTTCTACTATGCAATGTTCTAAATGGTTTCATCCTACAAAGAAGACCGTGCTTGAATTGCTACCGGTATGGGCATTCAACACCCAAATAAAGATAGATCAGCATCTCTTCTAAATCCTTGAAGTAATTCTTTCTCGAGTTCCCTTGTGGGTTGATTTTGCAAGTGAAGAATATTGTAAAAGTTATGTATAATGTACAATTCTAAACTTTTGTAATTACATGCATTTTTTTTTATCCTTACTTAAGTATGGGTAAAAATATAAGAGCTTTAGTTTTTTAGCAATATCTCCCAAGGGAGGGTACTAACTGAAATTTTTGACTGAGGTTCTATGGACCACGAAGGAAATTGGCCTCCCTCAACAAAATACTCCAAGTTTCTCGATTACTTGCCTTGCTCATCCACGTTTCACAATTTTCAAAAAGTCCTTCTCAATATCCTTCAACACAGCCTCCTTGGGTGCCGGTGTAGCTTGCCTAAAACAACACTGCTCATTCTTTCTAATCCGATGCCCACAAGGGGTATCTGTTGCATGCAGTTACTTGGGAAGTAGCGTCCCCATGGGTTACAACAGCTCAATATTTCATGCACTTCGTCAGAACAGTACACAATACATTAAACTACATAGATTCTACACTTTACAGGCAAGGACAAACACAGTACATAAACTAGGGTCTTCGTCCCTAGTTAATTGGCATAAGCAAAGGGAGAAGGAAGGGATTAGCGCGCTGCACTAGCAACGCGGAGTCTCGGGTTCGAATCCAGCATGCTGCCTTTAGATTTTCTCTTCCTAGGAGCCTCTTCAGCCCACTGTCCGGTGATTGGCAGTGTTGTCTATAGCTAGAGAACACTGCTCGGAGGCCGGTAGTGCACTGAGAAGGCTCCGGGGGGCACATAAATCTTTCAGGTCGCAGCGCAATATTTATTTATTTATTTCTAATACGAACCATTGACATCGTTTCTCCTTAATCATCATCAACCAGATCTTTCTCATTAAATCTCTTCATTCTTCCGGATTCGGAATTCACCATTCACCAAGATCTTGTGAGCCTTTAGTGCATTTCTTTCCTTCCAGCAGTTACGTCGAACTTATTGGCGAGATGACGATTCATAAGTAACGATTACCTGAGGACAACGATGACGTATTGCCTGTTTGTTTGGGACCCAACATGTACTCTCAACCCAACAATATTTGTAGTGCAAATCAATTTGTAAAAATTTACAAATTTTAAGGAAATGTTAATTATATAATTAGAGAAATTGTGTGAGCGTTTCAGGTGTGAAACACACCTATATTTTTTATTCGTCTTTATTAAATACATTAAAATATGATTGGTATTAACAAAAATTGGAGGAAAGTGTACCATCAGCTCAACTGGTGTTTTGAGCATATTGTTCATATATGTGTCAAGCTCTGTTATTTTGAGATTCTTCGGTGGATATTTTCATACAAACAGACGTGAAGATAAAAATTCCAAAAATCTATCTCATTCTTAATTTTATTTATGCAGATTCTCAGAATTACTACTAGTTTTTTTTAAATTGAAAATTTGTAACATGGAATAATTTAACTCTTATATGTCGTCGTCAAACATGTAATTTATAATTTGAATTTATTAAAATATCATTAACATATCAGTCGGTTCTACTTTTTTCATTTTTTATAATAAAAGGTGAAATAAAGTTTCACATAACTTTAAGATACAATTCCATTTTTATTATGTACATGATCCTCACTATACTCTTTATTCAAATCAGTACAAAGTAAAATTCAAATAAAGGCCTTTGACCTTAACTCATTACAAACTTAATGCATAATAATTATTATTATAACAATTTTTCTTTTACTGGGCCAGATTTATGTAATCTTTGGGTCCCCCGAGTGAAAGATAAGTTTGGTGAGAACGATTTTCTCTTACTCCTTAAAAAAAATAAATTTTTATATAAAATATATTTATTTATATATTTCTATAAATATATTTATTTATATATTCATGTAAATAAATTAATTAATTATAAAATAAATTATAAATAGAATGATAAATTCTTCTTTAAACTTCAAATTTGATTCATTTGTTCTAACATAAATATTAGACATAAATATTAGGTACATGGATGGATCTCTAGGATAGGAGGAGTGGAAGCCGGCGATGTGAGATCCGAGATTTGATGGATAGGCTAGCCACGGTCTTTCAAGAACTAGAAACGTCATTTATTCGGATACCCGGCTGTCGTACGAGCAATTACTCGTGGGAGATCAGCTTAAGGCTGGCGTGGGACTGCCTAGGTGTACTCAGGGAAATAAATAGCCTTAATAAGATCTTCCTGGTTTGGGTAACCAGGCAATCGGGTCTCAGTAGCAATGAGGCGGCAGATCTCTAACCCGGGAGGATTCCATTGGGATCCTCATCGGATCTGAACCGTTCTGTGTCACCGCAAGATGCATCAGAAGTGCATTCATCAGAACATGGATGCACGATCGATAACGAGAATGGTGGGCTAGAACTCCAAGCCAAAGGTAAGCGAAAACGTTCATTCATGGCTACTCGCCCAGGCTAACTACAGAATTACTCCAACAGACCGGATGGCCATAAGGATAATAGTTGGCCACCTCACTGGCCATTGTAGAGTTAATAAGCAAATGCACCGCATGGGCCTGACAATGGATAATATGTGTGGTTTTTTCAGGAAAAAAAGAAAACAGCAGTGCACGTTACAGTGTCAGTGCGAAAGGCTCGTAGGGCTGAGGTTTCGCCTCTTTGGAGAGGAGAAGCTGACGCCTGCAAGCCTTACCCAAAGGCCTTTCTCGGGACTATTAAGTCTAATAAAGCAGACAGGATGGAGAGAGTGCTCTGATTAGAGGTGCTCTTAACCGTCCACCTAGGAGCCTCTTGGAGAGGAGACTCCAACTTATGGGGTGTCACAATAGACACGATGGCCTACGCTAGAGAGCCCACCAGATCAGTCAGGCAGGTAGAGAAGTGGTTACATCGTTGTCCAGAAGAAAGGTCTCATAACAATAACCAACACCAATATCTTATATCATTTTGAAATTAAACGCCACAGATTCCGCACAAAATCCTTCAAAAGCAATGTTTCAAATAAAAAAATGATAGGTTTATATTTGTGCACTTAGCGCACTAAGTTGACAAGAAAATCGTTATAATCATTTTCAAGAAGATTTTTTTTATTTGCTCAATATCCTTGGTAATTTATAATAATTATTATAATAATAAACGCAGAATCGCTTTAAACCTATATAAGATTGCTTAGTGAATGTTTAAATTAGTAACTTTGCTGTTAACACCAACGTGTAAGTACTACAAATTTATTATGTATTTAGAAGTTACCCTATGAAATATGTATTTTAGGCTATTACATATAACGTCAAAAGGTCCCTAGTGCTTGTAGTAAGCGTTACTGAAGATAAAGGCCTGTAAAATGTTCACCCCATTATCATTATATGTGATGTACGATATAAATTATTTTCTATAACCACAATGCCTGACAGCCTAGTTAAAACCTTCTTACAAAAATTTACTACATTATTTATTTATTTTTCTATTATTATATTTCCATTGAATTATCCACGCACTATTTATTTTATATCAAGAACTTAACTATCTACCTTACATATAACTGAAAATGAAAAGTGTTTTGTTTGTGTATAAAGTGAAAATTGTTTAAATTTCTAAACATTAGCCGATTCATCCAAACTAAAATAATTTAAAAGTGGACTCTTATTAAATTAAATAAAATTAGGTTCAAAACATTTTAACAAAATAGATTTGTTTATATTTAGTAAAAGAATTTTAATTAAATCCAAATCCTTTGTGATCTGAAAGATTTATTACTTTCTCTTATTCCAGGAAAGTGGAAGTATTGTGGTCGCGTCAAATTTTCGATATCGAGCTTTCACCGGAAATATCCGTTTTGAGGTCCCCTGACTCCAAAAAAGTGTTTTTAGCAAATGGTCTGTGTGTGTGTGTAATGTGAACAGCATAGCTCAAAAACGAAAACAGTAAAAGTTAAACTTGATATTACGTTTAGGTATCACCATGGGATCTGACGGTGCGTTATCTTTCCTCAACCGGAAGTACCACTTTACTAGTTTTTTTTTTTTTACGTTTTTGCGATTTTCTCAAAAATGGCTCCGACGATTTTCTTTAAACTTGGTATATCAACTACACATACAAAGAGCTACAACTTTTATTTCAAACATTTCTCCGGGAAAATTCATTTAAGGGCACTTCTGGGGGAGAGGTGGGGTTAGGTTTTCATCTTAACTGCTATTTCAGTTTATTAGACAATTCTGTTATCTAAATAATGTTAATTAGAATTAAATATGTTGTTGAAATTCTGAGTTCGAAAAAAAATCGGATAACCGGAAGTGCGTTTGTTTTAACAGTTTACTAAATAATTTTTTCACTTTTTCGAGATTTTCTCAAAAATGGCTCCGACGATATTCTTGAAACTTCATATATAAACTAAACATGCAAAGATCTACATCTTTTATTCGAAACATTTCTCTGGGAAAATTCATTTAAGGATGCTTTTAAGGGAGGGGTGGGGTTACAGCTTCCTCTAAAGTGGTGTCATAGTTGATTATATAATTCTATTATCCAAACAAAATTAGTTAGAAATAAATAGGTGGCTGAAATTTTAAGTTTTAAGAAAATTAGTAAACCGGAAGTGCGCATCCGCATTTACTGAAAAGTTTTGTCAGTTTTTGACGAATTTCGTTATATTTGGTATATAAACTATATCATTTGTCAATTATAATTTTGAGAACAGGAGTAAGAGAAAGTTGTGTGAGTGTTTCACCCCAGATTTTTTTTTTTTTTTGGAATTTTCTCGGAAATGAAAAAACGATTTCCTTTAAACTTGGAATGCTAAACTGCTCAGATATCTTTTATTTGAAACATTTTTCAAAAAAAAAGAAAAAGAATTTTTTCTTGGTTATTAGTGCGCTCTTTTGATTACAATTTAATTATTACCTACCTGGGTTGGTTGGCTGGAAATCATTGCAGTCGTTTTCAAGAAAATTCCAAAAAACTCAAAAACCTATTCTATAAAATCGCACTTCTGATTTTCTTCAAATTTGGAATTCTGGCAGTTTCTAATGTATATTGATATTATAAAAATGGCAGAAGTATACATTGTACTGAAGTGGTGATTTAGTGGTAAACATAACGCTACTATTCCGTCAGAACCTTCACAATTGCAATTTCCCTAAGGAATTGAAAATTTATTTATTTATTAAACAGGTAAAACTCAATTACATATTTAAACATACAAATGAAAATACATATTAATAATATACAAAAGTCAATAAAATATTAAGATACGTAAGAAGAGAGCATTAAACACAAATAATACACTATACAAAAATACAATGTACAATATAAAATATAAAAATAGATAACATAAAATTTAAAGAATTTATGATAGCAAGTAAGATTCAGTAACATAAAACTATATGTAACTAAAATTTAATAAAAGCACCTTTATTAACTAATAATTTTTGAAATTTTGTCAAGTTCGCATTAAAAATATCAATAGAGAAGTTACTTAATTGGCGCATCATTCTAGGAAGAGGACTCTATTTAACGTAATCACAGTCATAATAGGAAATATTAAGTTACTTTTTGTCTAGTGGAAAATCTAAGAATATTAAAATTTAAGAGGTATAATAAGTTATTGCAATCAATAAAATGGTGAATAATTTTGAAAATAAAAATACAATCAGCAAGTCGTCTACGCAAATCTAAATTTTGAATTTTAAGGTACAACCTAAGATCATCATAGTTGATGATGTCGGCTGGGAAGTATCTATGTTGAACAATATGGAGGAAACGATTCTGCACCGCTTCAAGTCTTTTTACGTGGCTGTTGTGTGATAAGGAGACCAGAACACACAGCAGTATTCAAGAATTGGTCGAACAAGGGACAGATACAACGATCTGAGAGTCATTACGTTGTTGAAACTTTTGCAAGATCTTGATATAAATCCAAGACTCTTGTTCGCATTGCCTATGATAGAATTGATATGCGCCACAAATCTGAGATCAGGTTCCATAAGAACTCCGAGATCCTTGTATTGGCTCACCCGTTCTAACTGAACACCAGAAATATAGTATTTATACATGAATGGTTGCTTTATTCTATGGGGAAGTTTCTATGGTTGCTTTATTCTATGAAAATTAATGTGATAGGTAATTTATATATTTAATATTATACGAAATTTAAAGAATATCACCAAAAAAAACAAAAACTCACAAATTTGAGCTTATTGCAATTTTTCGTTTTTGAGATATTTTATTAAAACACGCACACAGATACCGACCATTTTCGCTAAAAAGATTTTTTCGTAGGGGACCTCAACACATTTATTTCCAGAATTACGAAAATTTGGCACGCTTGTAATACTTCCTTCTTACTAGAAGGAGTAAGAGAAAGTAAAAAAAAAAATTCTCATTATCAATATATAAGTTGATAGAATCTTACAATACACAGAAATGGTACTTAGTGGTTAGACTTTCAGAAAATCTTTGTAAAATCACTTTCTCAGAAAAATGCTTCAAAAAAATGATAGAGCTAAAAAAAAAAAATGCTCGCAATTTAAAGAAATATCGCGTTGGAAGGTTTTTTTTAAGATAAAATCATAAAAAAAGTCCTTCCTCGTAAAATGTTTCGATTGAAAAATTCTAAACCGAAAACTTCGGCCGGAACCACTGATAATACCTATAAGAATATTTAGTTTAGAGCTGACTGTGTTTTTTTTTTTTTTTTTGAGTTAGACTATTCATAACACGTACCACACATCAATAAATATCTAAAAACTTCAAAATAAACATTTCCGGTGAATTGCACAATTTCGAAAATTTCATACGATAGCAATACTTCCTCTTAACACAGTAGTTAGAGAAACTAAAAATAAAACTATGTTTACAAATGTTTTATCAATATTTAGTCGGCTCGAAACATTCTAACTTTCTTCATTAAGGATATCAATGGTTTTAATTAAAGTAAAACTTCCCAATGAACTATTTAAACGGTCCCAATCAAATGTTTTAAACATCGATATTTGAATGAGTTTTAGATAAAATACTGTGTCACTGAAAGTTTTTTGTACAATCAATAAGCTCATCGCTTTTTTTTTTTGTTTGAAAAGTTTGATTTTTTTTTATTATTATTTTTATAACGCAACATTATTTTTATAACAATTATTCACCCTGTCCATGTTTTTGGAATGGCTTTAAACCTTTGTTTTATTTTTTTTTAATGCTAATAACAGGAAGATTTCTAGCAAAATTCATCAACCGGAAGTGTGACTTATGCGATCGGTTTTTCACGATTGCCTGCTGGTGGTTGGTACCCTTGTTACGGTTCTAACACTTGTATAATATTGAAGCATCTTCAAATTTGCTACTTCTTGAAGAATTGAAGAATAATTCTCCATTCCATTGAGTTATCATAAACCGATAAGTATTTATCAGAGGCTAGGAGAGAAATAGATTTACAACTCGGCAACTTAGTTTTGAAACCTGTGGGCGGAGTCAAATGAAGTTATAGTTACAAGAAAGTTTTGTTAATACGCGGAGCTTAACAGCCGTTTGGGTTGCAGTACTAAGTTGCCGATTAAGCTTGATTCAGAGCCGAAAAATGACAGAAAATTGAAAGTACTCATGACTTCTTGGAATTTGTAATAAAAGTACAATAGCTCTTGACTGTATAGGTGGCGCAGAACCATACAATATACACATTAGTGTTAGTATCAGGTAGCTGAATGTGGCTACATTGCGCTATCATCTAGTCCAGAAAACTGGTTGTGCAATTTTGTTTTAGCTTCCACAGAAAAATTTTTGCTGGAAAACAGTTTCAAATAAAAGTGTTAGCATATTATAGCAATATTTGTGCAGTTAGCATATCAAGTTTAAAGAAAACGGTTGGAACAGTTTTACAGCAAATTTCAAAAACTGGGAACTTATATGTAAAAATCTTATTGCGAACTTATATAAATCTTATTAGAACTTATATAAAAATCGCAATTGCGGTTTTAGTCGGTTTTTCTTCAAATTTGGCATTTTAGCAATGCTTTCGCTGCATCCTAACATTAAATGGGGTGTATGAAAAGAAATGACCCTAACGGCACATAGGGAGCGCATCTAGGGAATGGAATGAGAAGTTAAAGAGAGTAGGGTTAGTCCAGCCGCCAGTATAAAAAGGGCGCCTAATTCTCACTCTACAATATGATTGAATTGCCGTTAACGTTCAACGTCTTCATTCTCACACAGTCACTCTGACACTCTCTCCTCATGACACCATATTTCTGCTCTAAAATATTTGCAGTGTAAAGTCCTTGCAGTGTTTATTATTCGCACATAATACAAACAGTGTTCAGTAAGTCTAACTTAAAACTCATTTCTCTTCTGACCAACTCCAAAAAACATCTCTCATTCATGCAACTGTTTGTTTGAATTAATTTTTATTTGAACAAGTAAAAAATTAGTTTGTTGGAGCCAAAGAAGAAAATTTTTATTTAAAAAAAAGTTTATTTGACGTTTCGGACTCCTGGTGTCCTTCCTCGGGAACTGTTAAGAAAGAATGGAGAGTTATATGAATATTTATTTAAATAATGATTTATATTAAATGAATATAAATGAACATTCTCTCACTCTCCATTCTTCCTCAACAGTTCCTGAGGAAGTACACCAAAGCTATCCGAAACGTCGAATAAACTTTTTAAAAAATAAGAAATCTCTTCTTTGGCCCCAGCCAATTAATTTTTTGCTTGTTTCATGAACAACGGACAAACAAAAATATTGTTTACATAAATTTTTCTTTGGTTTAATTTTTTGTTAAAAGAAGAAACTTTGCTAAAGTGATGTTTATTCGAGAATAGTTACAGATATTTCCATTTAAATGTTAACGTTTGTAAAAATTCGATTCGTGGTCTTTTTTTATTTATTTTTAAGTATGTGTTGCCTTCACTATGAATATCATGTGTTTGATGTCTGTCAGTTTGTATTTTTGAAAGATTGTAAAACGAGATTGACTGAGTTTGAGAGTTTATTGTAATATCTCTGCTCTTCTTTTTTATTGCAACGTGTTTGGGGGGGGGGGTAAGTCAAGCAGCTGTTAGCTTCTGTTTCAGATTACCATAATCAACAAAAAAGAAAAAGAAGTAGAAAAGATAAAAAAAAAAGAAATAAAGATGTCGCTCATATTTCATATTGTTACTATTCAGTCTTCTCAGCCTCCTTACCCTTATCACACACCAGCAAGCTCTCTTATTCCTCTAGTCCTTACATATATATATGTTCGTCTACAATAATGGATTCAGTCCAAATCAGTCTTCCGATATTTGAATGCAGTCACTATATTATACGGTAAGTTATATTTCTGGAGAATTACGCTGATTCATTTTGCAACTGTATTCCAACTGTGTATTGAACTGCGATTTTAATTAGGAATTTTACTTTCTCTTACGGCTGGTGAGACGAAGTATAGTGATCATGCCAAATCTTCGAAAATTAGTTTTTAGCAAAATGGCTTAGTTCAAAAATGGAAAACATAGGAAGTTCACCTTGATATTCCGTTCGCAATGACGATAGCGGTGCTATATAACATATATATATATATACGAGTTGTGTAAAGTAAGTAATGAGACTGATTTTTTATCTTTTTTTTATTCAAATAAATTACAATTCAATATTGTCCCCTTCAAAGTAACTACCTTGGGAAGCCACACAACGCTGAAGACGATTCTTCCATTCGTCATAGCAGTGCTGGAACTCGGATACTGGAATAGACTTCAGTTGGTCGGTTACGGCTGTTTGAATATTCTCAAATGTTCCAAAATGACGTCCCTTGAGGTGATTTTTCAATTTGGGGAACAAAAAAAAGTCACATGGACTCAAGTCGGGTGAATAAGGAGGCTGAGGAGCCACAGGAATGTTATTACTGGCCAAATACTCATTAATGTGAAAGATTTTTCGGAATTCCCAATTCATTAGTCAAAATTTGATGAACGGTTGTGTGAGTCAAATTCAACTCTTCGCCGATCATTCGGACTGTCAAATGACGATCTGAACGCTCGAGATCGCGGAGTCTGCCAACATTTTAGTCGGTTCTTGAAGATGAAGGCCTTTCGCTGCGAGGCTCGTTTCCAATTGATTCCCTTCCTTCTGCAAACGACTTAAACCACCTAAAAACCTGTGCTCTCGACAAAACATTGTCTCCATAGGCCTGGCACAGTTTTTCAAACGTTTCCGTTGCACTGTGCCCAAGTCTGAAGCAAAACCTGATAGCACAACGTTGCTTGTAATTGATGTCACTCATTTTTAAAACGCACTGAAAAAAATCTTGCTCACAAAAATGTCAGTACGGACAGTGCAACAACTCTAGCATTTTCAAATTTGCACTGGACATGTATCAGATGTTTACTTGCCCTACCATGCATGCGCCGCGTCTCCAGTGTTGCCAGATCGAACACTAGAAAATCAGTCTCATTACTTAATTTACACAACTCGTATATATATATATATATATATATAAGTATATGTATTATAATAATCACGTTGCAAGACACGAGCGGTTTTATTTAATTTAAAAAATATTTTAATTGGATCTGATTTAGATAATGTCAAATTCTTAGAGAAAGAGAATTTGGAATTAGAATTTAACAACATTTAGAGACAACTGATTTAATGATCGGATAATATACATAAATAATAGCTAACTATATATATTAAACTTGGGTAGATATATGACAGAGAGAGTGTAGGACACTTCTTGAAAATAACGATGTGACACGCTGAAAGACTTCTTCAGGAAATGGCTCTTTTTCCTTTCACTTTGGTCTCTTATATATATACGAGTATGTATCATCACCTTATACTTTCGTTTTTCTACCATAAAAAAGTTCAAACTCCAACTGATTAATTATCGAGCAGTCCGACGCGAAGTGGGTGGTCTTGCATTTCTTTACTGCAGAAAAACTTTTTTTTCTGTTGACTAAAGAGAGATACTTTTCGGCCAGAATAGCAGGGACCATATATCCAATTGTGCTGAATAGAGTCCAGATGTGATAGCTCACCCATTGGGAACCAACCGAAATGCACCCTCCTTCAAAGTTCTTCCATACGCAGAACATTATCTTTTTCGCAAACCTTTTCGCACGCGGAACTGGAAGAGCCAACTGGTCAGGCATAACCCACTGTTTCTGCATGTTTGGGTTTGGGTTGTTTAAGTACACCCCTTATTCATCGCAAGTGACACAACTCACTTTATACACCGAAAATTAAAAAAGATATTGTGACACACTTCAACCCTATTTCTTTATTTGCCTATTTATTGTAAAGTCACTCCAAACCGGCCTGCAAGTTTTCTACTGCTTGTGCAACGATCAGCTTTTACTTACTACTTACTCCTTGGCGCTACAACCCATGACTGGGTCCTGGCCTGCTCAAGAATCCTATACCATGATTCTCTATCCTTAGCCGCGATCCACCAATTCCGGACGTTCAGCTGTCTTGCATCATTCGCGACCTGATCCAGCCGTCTTATTTTCGGCCTACCAACCTTTCTTTTCTCTCCCGGTTCAGCGATAGCACTCTTCTGGGGTTGGCAGTTTCTTCACGTGGCCTGCCCATCGCAGTCTTGCCAAGTGGATATATTTAACAACATCCACTTCCAAATCCAACCTTGCCAATTCCTCGTTGTGACGTATCCTCCAATGTTCATTTTCCTTGACTGGACCAAATATCTTTCTTAAAATCCTTCTTTCAAAGTAGAGTAGCTTTTGCTCTGTCGCTTCGGTCATGGTCCATGCTTCAGCTCCATACGTCAGAACAGGGCGTATTAGCACTTTGTACAAGTACATTTTGTGTCCTGGATAAATTACGGCTTTTCATGTACCTCAGGAGCCCATAGCAGCATTTATTGGCGGACATGAGCCTCTGGTTTACCTCCTGTCTTACATCATTATCCGCCGTTATCACCGATCCCAGGTATTTAAATACGCGAACCCTTTCAAAGTTGTAATCGTTGACCTGATGCATGAGTTATACATTCTCGTATCCGTTGTAAGTACTTGGTCTTATTCTCATTTACTGCCAGCCCCATGTTCCTTGCTGCCCGGTGTAAGGAGATAAAGGTTTCTTCTACAGCCGCTGAAGACCTTCCAATTATACAAATGTCATCGGCACACGCTAAGATTTGCACGCTCTTATAGAAGATTGTGCCTGTGGTTTCAATTCTGGCATCTCTAATTATTTTTTCCAAACCCAGGTTAAAGAGAGTGCATGAAAGGGAGTCTCCCTGTCTTAAGCCTTGATCGCATTTGAATTTGTTTGACAGGTCTACTTATATCTTGACACGACTGTTAGTGCCAGCCATGGTCGCACGGACAAGTCTTACAATTTGGAGGAGATTCCAAGTCTCATCATTGCTCTGTATAATTCTTCGCGTTATACGCTGTCATAGGCAGCTTTGAAATCCACGAACAGCAGATGAATATTGGTGTTGAATTCCTTAGTCTTCTCTACGGCTGCTCTGTAGTCGATTTTCCTTGTGTAAGGCCACACTGGTGCGGCCCTACCTCCTTTACACCGTAGGGTCTCAGCTTCTTGTACAAGATGTTGGAGAACCCTTGTACGCCGTGGGTAGAAGAGTGATCGCTCTATAATTAGAGCATTCTAAGACATCGCCTTTCTTGTGGATTGGGCATATTATACCCGTTCGCCATTGTTCGGGATAGTCTCTTCTTTCCATAATTTCATTATAATATCATGCAGTCTCCGTAACATTTCTGAGCCTCCGTTTTTATATAGTTCTCCCTGCAGACCATCACTTCCTGGTGCTTTGTTATTCTTAAGTTGCATGATCGCGTCAAGTACGTCCTCTTCATCTCTCTTCTTATTTTCTCTTCTAACAGATCTGTATCTCTATATATCTTCAATGGAAGAATTCAAATGTTCCTGGAAGTGTTCTGTTCATCTCTCCAATATTCCTGTTTTTTCCGAGACTAACCTGATTCCTTCCCGAGTCCTTCTTTCTAACCTGATTGATTCTAGGCTTATACCCTCTTCTTCCCTCATTCATATTTTGGAAAAATATTCTGGGATTATTCTGCCCTTTTAATGCCTCCAGTTCTTCTATTTTCTTCCTTTCCCATTCTCTTTTTCTTCTTCTATGGGTCTTTTTTTCTTCTCTTCGTTTTCTTCGATATTCTTCCACTGCACTTCTAACCCCTCTTTAAGTGATCATTTTGCTATAGGCATCATTCTTTACTGCCGTGACCCGTCTACAATCATCATCATACCAGTTAGATTTTGGTCGCTGTTCTTCTTTTCCTGATATTTTTGCAGCTACAGTTGTTCAAACGCTTCCAAACAATCTTGGTTCTTGAGTTTTGCTACATCATATTTTTTAATTTTTTTCTCCACCCATTTTCCTTGCTTTTGCAATCCTTGCACGGAAAGTGGCTACCACCATATAGTGGTCTGAATCAACATTTGCTCCTCTAAAGGATCTCACGTTTAGCAAATTTCTTCGATGTCTAGTGCTAATCAACACATGGTCAATCTGGTTTGCGTCCCTATTATCTGGAGATACCCAAATAGCTTTATGGATCCTTTGGACTGGAACAGCGTACTGCCGACTGTCAATCCTAATGATGCTGCAAACGTCACTAGTCTTTTAGCAAACTAGACATTTAGTTCCTTTTTTTCTAATATTCCGGATCCTAGCCACCTCACTTCCTGAACAGCGGTAATGTCTGTCCGATATTTTAAAACTTATTCTATTAGAGCATTAAGTGCTCCGGGTCTATAAAGGGACAGAACATTCCACGTCGCGAATCGAAAATCGTTAGTCCATGGTTCGTCGAATCGTTTCCTTTTAGACAGTCCAGCTATGCTGATTTCTTGAGTTTTCGTAACAGGATCATTTTTACGAGATTGGGTTGCTGGACCAAAGCTCAACCCCCAACCTTGATTTTGGACTGCCCTAGTCCTAGATAAACTGCTTTCACTAGGCTATTCAGCTTTATCTGCCCATGGTTTTATTTCAGGGTTATCCTCCCCTAGATGAGTTGCTTTCCCCGCAGCTATCGAGTCTCATCCACCCGTTGAAGCTTTTACAGCTTCCCTTAAAACAGTTGGGCAAGGGATCATGAACGCCCTGATCTTATTTTCAATGCTCATATCACATTCCCTGAAATTTTTAAACCAAGATTTTTTATTATTTTTAAACTGAAATTTTTTTTGCAGCACAAATTGACAAAGCATTGGCCCCTTCAACATTACAAATTTCTCGAGCTGCAACTATTGCTGTAAAGCCCCTTTTTATTTAAAAAAATAATGCTTCATTATCGCTCGAATTTCAAAATTTAATTCATTAATTTTTTAAATCACTCAAGACTCGACTAAATACTGTAACATACGGAAAACTGAATGTCAAATAATAAGTATTAACTGACCAAAGTGCAATATCAACGCTATGTTTACATGAACAGTTCACATCCAACTAAATAAAACACTAAAAAAACGCCCAGACTTTTAATGTACCACATTATTAACAAGAGTAAGAGAAAGTCGTGTGACTGAACACCAAATTTTTACTTTCTCTTATTTTTTTTCTTTTGTGGGCTAAATGTAAGCAAACCAGAAATAAGGGTGCCTCGCTTTAAATATAAAGCCTAAAATGAAAAAAATGGCCTAGCTAATATAATTTTAAAATTATACGCACTTCCCCCCTCTTTTTTTCAAAAAAAAGAAAGAAAAAAAGAATACTTCAGTAAGTTATCTTACAATACTGTTTTTCTTTTTAAAAAACTTTAAAATGTTCCAAACAAATTAGTTCAGAGTTTGGCCGCCTGAATAGAAGGGAACAGTTAAAAGCAAAACTAGGCAGGCAGACTTTTTTGTGTTTTTGTTTTTGTTTTTATTTCTTTTCTTTGGAAAAAAGAAAACTTCCCAGTGCTGTAGTTAGAATTGAGATAACGAAGAAAAAAAACAAAACAAAAATTACAGTACACTATGGAACTGAACGTACAGATGTACAAAAAAGTTTTTAAAAAGTTCGCGAATAAAAGAGATGTTTGCTTCTAAAGTGAAGAATATCAGGTATGTTGATTGATCTTGACCTATTTAGTTTATATCTAATGTATAATTTCAGTTTTTTTTTTTTTTTGTATTTATTTAAGTAAAAATCTGGTGTGTGATACACTCGCACAACTTTCTCATCCTCCTGATAAAATACAATAATGGACTAATTTTCTTTAAAATTGTGATATTTACAAACTTTTGGCTGGGTTTGCATAAAAACAACTTAAGTAGGGCTATGTATAACTGAATGTAACTAGTATGGGTATAACTGAGTGTTTGAACTAATAAAGCTTGTACGGCAATTTAAATTTCAACATGTCATGTCCTTCAACATGCCACCCCCAAAAATCAGAGTTTCCAGAATAATCTTTCAAATTAAAATGGTAAAATTGTTGTATCTGTAAAATGAGGGTTTCTAGTTTAATATAAAACGTTCTAGCCGTTGTCGAGAAAATCCCTCCCCCAAACTCAAAAACCTATTCAGTGAAGTAGCATTTTCTTTCTTTCCGGTTAACCAATTTTCTTCAAATCTGAAATTCTTTCAACGATTCTGATCTGTATTAATATTACATACGTTGTAGAGCCACAAATTGTATTGAAATGGTTGCTAATTTAGAGCAGAGATGGTCCAATCTTGGATGTTTTCTGGGCCTTATTGGAAAAAGAAGAATTGCCTTGGCCAAACACTGGCTGATGAGCAAAAAAAAGGTCCATGGTTGATGTTCATGATAACCGCTGTTACATTATTCATGTCCTAACAGATGCGATAACCGTTTAAAATAAGATTATGTTTCGATCATAATATTCGCTTGAAATTACTAATATAGAAAATTTACATTATAAACATTTTTCTATAAAAGTAAAAGAAAAGTGGCCAACATAAAGCAGTATCGGTTATTTGGCATTGAATTTTAGAAACTAAAGCATCAATATGCGGTTATGTAGAAATAGTTACAATTAATTCTCAACCTTCTTCATCAGATAATAATTTCAGTTTTAGTTTCCTTCCCCTTGTAAACTAGAGAACAAAAAAAAGTGTTTATATTGTTCTTAATCGTCGGCTTATTTGTAACTAACTTGTAAAACAACGTAACTCCGTAATTGTTGTTATTTTTTGTGTGTGTATAAAATCGCCTAAAATCCTGTAAGCGATTATTAACTAATTATACCGTTAAAATCAATATCGGAAACTGATTCTTATAGAGATAAAACATTTAGTCCACCAAGAAATATGGATTTTTAATAACAGTTAAAATAAAATAAACACTTTTTCAAACAAGCAAACAAAAAAAAATTGGCTGGGGCCAAAGAAGAAACTTTTTGTTTTTAAAAGTTTATTCGACGTTTCAGACACCTTTGGTGTCCTTCCTCAGGACAAAGGAGAGTTAAATGTTGAAGGAGCTAAAAGCTGTCCGAAACGTCCAGCCAATTAATTTTTTGCTTGTTTAATTAACAATGGCCAAACATAACAATTGATTATATTAAACAGTTTTTCTTCTTCTCCAGTAAAGTTTACTGTTATGGAGTTACGAGATTTTACAATTAAGCGGACTATATTGTTTCTTCATATTACAGAAAAGGTATACAAAATAAACTGATAAATGGATATTATTTTCACATGGTGGCATAAAACATCAACAATGTATCCGAAACATTATTGAAAACATTAGTATATTATTTGTTTATATTGGTTTACAATGGTTTACTGGGTCACTGGTTTGGTCACCACTACTTTAGAGAAAAGCATAACGCTACTGTATGTTGTGAAGAAAATCGTTAGAGCCGTTTTCGAAAAAATCTGGGAAAAACAGGAAAAAAACATTTAATCAAGTAGCATTTCCGGTTGACAGATTTTGCTAGAAACTTTCTTGTCAATGCGCTGATTGTTATCTACACGGAATACCAAGTTTGAGCTTACAACAACTTTACGTTTTGGAAATACTCGTATTCTGTTAAAACACACAAACACGCACACACCCATATATAGACCATTCGCTAAAAACATTTTTTTCGCATTCAGGGGACCTCAAAAATGTATTTCTGATGAAAACTCAATTTCAAAAATTTGACATACAATATTTCCATGGCTGGCAGTAAGAGAAAGTAAAAATACTTATGATTATCTCAAATTTATGACTTAAATTAAATTTAGCATCAATAAGAAAGCAAAAAAAAATGTAAAATGTCAAGTAATGAGTGCCAATGACGTAGGGCATGAAAAAAGAAAAGTAATAATTGAAACTGTGTGTGGGTCCGCAATGCTGGATAACATTCCGGTATTTTATCCATCGTAGCATGCATATTAGTTTTTTTGGTGAATTTATTTACTCTGACGATGGATGAAAATCCGAAACCGGTCAGGACAAAACTAATATGCATGCTACGACGGATAAAATACCGGAAAGTATTAGTCTCTGAGTGTGTCTATATTTACTTATGTATGCAGCGTAGTGCAAAATCGAAAATGCTCAAACATGACGTTCCGTTAGTATATTTCTATTTCTGTAAAAATCTTCAGCCGGAATTGCTACTTTGCAGAAAAATTACATCCATTTCTTTGCGTATTTTTAGAAAATGGCTCCAACAATTTACTTCATACGCACACATATAGATCTGTCACTTTTATTTTAATCCATTAAACTGATTTTAGAGTACTGAACAGTTGTGCCACCAATAAAATATTAATGAGAATTAAATTTGTTGCTAAAATTCCGAATTTGAAGAACATCTGCTGACCGATCAGTAAGTGCGAATTTCCTGTTTGGATTTTGTTTTACTACTAATTATACTTATTTAGGAGTGAAGTTTAGTTCATCTGGCAAGTTTTTACAAGCTGTTTCCGCTTTTGAAAAGAAAGCCAACATAGCCAATGGTAGAGTACGTGATATTCTTGCGAAGTCAAAAGCAGATAGTTGCGACCCTATTTTGACTCTCTATAATTCGGTTACTAGGGCGACATTTCTTTATAGTTCGGAACTTTGGGCCTTTTCTTATTTAGATCGGGTTGAGGCAGTGCAGTCAAGAACTTTAAAGAGACTCTTGGCATTGCCTAGAAACACCCCTCATTATATGGTAAGGTTGGAGACAGGTAATGCCCACTTTCAAGTTCATATTTTTAAGGCAATGCTCAAATGGTGGATGAAGTTGCTGGAGATGGATGAAAGTAGGATTCCGAAAATATGTTTCCAAAGTTTAGTTCTTAGTAATTTGCCCCTCGATTATAATTGGGCCTTACAATTGCGACATCTGCTTGTCACTGTTGGCGCTGACCATCTGTGGTCTGACCAAACCCTGAATTCTATCCAGTCTAATCTGAATGATTTAGTTTTTCGGTTAAAAAATCACTGCCTCTCCTTAGACATACAACGTGCCATTAATTCAAGTTATAGCTCAGTTTATCGTTCCATCACTAATTTTGGGGAAGTGCAGCAATATTTAAAATTTAGAATCAATTTTAGCAAAATTAGATTTATCTGCCAGATTCGCCTCTCTGCGAATGGTTTACTCAGATTTTTTATTTCTAGAAAGTTTTATAATATAGATTGTGCTGCGATATGTCAGATGTGTAAAAAAGATTTTGAAACTTTAGAACATATTGTCTGTACTTGTGAAGCGCTGGAAAATTTAAGAAAATTATATTTAGGTGAGTATGAAGCCCCCCTTTCTGCTGCACTTACTTTCAATAATATAAAAGAGGTTAATAATTTTTATAAATATTTCTTACATGTTCTATCTTTGAGAGATCTAGTTGTACATGTCTCTGTTTAATATAAACCAATTATATTTTATTTTATTTTAATATGAGCTATAATTTTGTTCGCAAGAGTTTTCTTTAAGTTAATTAATTATTTCCAGTTTATTAATTTATTTTTGTATATTTAACCTATTTATATTTATGTATTATATATATCCAACTCCATTTGTATAAACATACGTTTGAACAAATAAAATTGATTGAATTGATTGAATTGAATTGAATTGA
>JAAEAF010003929.1:0-29167 GCA_011037195.1 Triatoma infestans
CCGTTATCAACAACAGCGTCATCAGCTTCCACGGAGCACTCTCACTCCCTTCCTTTCACCTGAGATCCTTTCTTTCGCCACACCCACACAAATACACGTACACGCCACAGCTTCCTCGACCGTTCACCTATCGTCGCAGCTTCGCCGCTTGCGCCTTCAGCTTCACCACTCTCCAGGTAAGTCGCAGCTTCTTCCTTTGCATCTCATTTTGATTTTAATTCTATTTATTTTATTGTTTTTGTATTTCACCTCTTGGCGTACGTTCGCCCTCGCTCCTTGGGTGTCTGCCGCGCAGACATTTTTGGTCCTCCGGGCCGGATACCGCATCCGGTGGTTAGTTCGCCATCTTTACCATGCCCCGTAAGACGCCTACCCCCGTCAGCGCCCAGCTGTCGTCTGTCGTCTTTGACAGACTGGTCAAAGAAGCTACGGAAGTGCTCCAGCAGCTTCTGGACGACCTCTTCGCCAAACGGAAGAGTAACCAACTCTCCCCCCAATGCGCCTTGGGCATGCAACGCCTGGCAGAAGAGGAATTTTCCGCGTTCCTCCAACGGACGGAGCCCTACCTTCAGGCCTCCAAGCTGCCAAGCGACATGTCCGAGGAACGTCTCCTAGCCAAGCGTCGGCAACTCCGCGCCCTGTATCACGAAGTGCAGCTTGCGCTGTCCGAGGTCTTGTGTCCTCCCGCCTCCGCCTCCGCTTCCGCACCTTCCACTTCCTCTGCCTCCCGTCTTCCAGTTATTCCCGTTCCCAACTTCTCCGGCGATATCGGTCGCTGGGGGGAATTCCGCGTCCTATTTCAATCCCTAGTGATTGACCAAGCGGATTTATCGGATGTACCGGATCGCCTTCACTACCTTTTTGGGGTGCTTAGGGCCCCCCTCCCGCCATCATCGCTAACATTCCTTTGGTGGAAGGTCAGTTCGGCCGCGCCTGGCACGCCCTGTGTACGTATGATAACCGCCGGCATTTAGCCGAAACCCTTCTACAGCGCCTCCTCGAGGTGCCTTTTGGCACCCCTCTTCCGTCCGTCCAGAACTTGGAACGGATCCTCACTGGCCCCTTGGAGGCCGCTCACGCCTTACTGACCGTGGCCGCCCCTGATCTCGCCTCTTTCCTCATCTTCTCATTAATTGCCCGCCACCTTGACGCCCAGACCCGGGAAACGTTCGAACTCGAGCATGCGGCTGTCGAGTTCCCCACGGTCACCGCCTTTCTTCAGCGGCGCCTGCACGCCTTACGCCTCATCCCCCCTTCCCCGCGTCACATCATCCCCTCGTCGCCTCGCTCTCGCGACTCGGTTTCTTCTCGCCCCCCATCCCCGCTGCCGAGGTCGTCTGGCCTGTCCTCGCCTTCTCGCGCCGCCCGCACCCCCGGCCTTACGTCGCCTAAATCTACTACGGCGACTACATCTCCGTCGCGACCCCGCTCCATCCCCTTGTGCGCCTACTGCCGTGGCCCAGACCACACTATTCGTCAATGGTGGCATTCAAATTAATGCCCGTGGGGCGTCGGCGCGAGTTTGTTATGAACCACTATGTTTGTTATGAACCACTATGTGTGCCGGAACTGTCTGTCCGATGGTCATCTTCATGACCGATGCCGCTCAGAACAGACGTGCCACCTGTGCCGACGTCGCCACCATACCATCTTGCATCTCCCTTCCCAAAGCGTCCCCCCTCGTCATCCGTCTTCGCCCGAGCCCTCAACCAGCTCTACGCGCCCTTCGCCTCCTCGCTCGCCGCGCCAATCGACGTCTTCCTCCTCGCACTCACCGCCTCATCCGGAGGCTGAGCGTGGCACCTCCCCGCCTTGTATACGGTGGGCCGACTGCCCATCACCGCCACCTCTCATTGCTGATCCGAGACCTCAATCGCCTCCCGCCTCCCGTGGACGCATTCGTAGGCGGCATCTCTCCGATCCTTCTCTGCCTGACTATTGACCGTCGCTCCCGCTTCACGCCCCACTTCGCTCGCCTCCACCTGTGCTCATTCCCACCGTTCGCCTGCGCCTAGAAAATCCTCCGTATGGTGACCTCACTCGCGCCCTCGTCGATTCCGGGAGTCATGTGACTATCATCACCCGCGCCTGTGCCCAACGCCTTAGTCTACCGCTCCAGCGTTTGGACTCCCGAATCGCCACTCTAGGTTCCCACGCCTCTACCCTCTCACATTACCGTGCCACCGTCACCCTTTTGCACCCCGGTGATCCGCCTCATCTGTCCGTATCCGTGCTGGTACTTGACCACATCATTCCCCCCACCCCGCACCAGGCTCTGCCGGTCAATTGGGCCCGGCTGAAGCATCTTCGCCTCGCTGACTGCCGGTTTAACAAACCGGGAGACATTGATGTTCTTCTTGGGAATGATGTCCTTCCCCATCTTCTTCTCCCGGGCAGGCTTCCGCCTACCTTGCGTACCCCAGCCGCCTTTCCTACCACTCTCGGCTGGGTCCTTTATGGGCCTTATCGCCCTCTGCCGTATGCGAAACGGGTACAGTTTACCGCATCCACCCGCGACAATGAGCGCCCCCCTTCTAGCACTTCTCACCAACGCTCCGCGCCAGCCCTTCCATCGAATTCGCCTCCTGTTGCTGAGTGTCCGTCGAAGGATAGCACCGCCTCACTTCCTGTAGTCCCGGAGACACCCGCCTCACTCGCCATTCCTCCGTGCATCTTGCCCCCTTGCTCGTCTCAAGGTGAGGAGGAGGACCTAACTCAGCTCGTCCGCCGCTTCTGGGAGGTCGATAAAGTGCCAGAAAATCTACCACTGACCACCGCCGAACGCGCCTGTGAGAACCTCTTCTCCCGCTCCGTCCAACGTTCCGCCAGTGGACGGTATATCGTCTCCCTTCCCCTTATTGATGTCAACCTCGGGGTCTCCGTCGCCGTCGCCACCCGCCAGTTCCTCCGATTGGAAAAACGCCTTAATCAAAAACCCGCCTTACGCGACGCATATGTCGAATTCATGCGCGACTATTTGGACAGCAGCCACATGGAAGTCGTGCGTCCCGATGACGCGCCGCCCTCTTATACGCCATACTACATTCCGCATCACGCGGTTCATCGCCCAGACGACCCGCCTACTAAGTTGCGGGTCGTGTTCAACGCCTCCTGCGCCTGCTCTAACGGCCGGTCACTGAATGACCTTTTGCTTACCGGCCCAAAACTTCAGGCCGACATCGCCACGCTTCTTCTGCGCTTTCGCCTTCACGCCTTCGTTTTCACCGCCGACATCCGGCAAATGTATCGCCAGATCCTGGTCACTCCCGAGCAGCGGGATTTCCAGCGCATCATCTGGCGATTCTCCGATCAAGACCCCATTTCGTCCTTCCGCCTAAACACAGTCACCTACGGCGTATCCTCCGCGCCCTATCTCGCCCTACGCACCCTTCGCCAGCTAGCGACGGATGATGGGGATAAGTATCCCCAAGCCCAGGCCACCCTCCTCCATGATGTGTACGTCGATGACGTCCTCACCGGCGCATCGTCAGAGGCGGAAGCCCAAGCCCTACGCGCCCAATTACAGCAGCTACTCACGGCGGGCGGGTTCGAATTGCGAAAATGGGCCTCCAACTCTCCCGCCCTCCTGCAGGGCCTCCCGCCTGACCATTGCCGCCTCTCTCCATCTGAGGATCCCCTATGTCTGGATCGTGACCCGGTCCTCAAAATTTTGGGGCTAGGGTGGCACCCTACCGCGGACACTTTCTTCTACGCCGTCCGCATGAGCACTCCCGCCTCCACCAAACGCACCGTTCTTAGCCAGATGGCGCGCATCTTCGACCCCCTCGGGTGGCTCACTCCCGTCACCTTCCGCGCCAAAGTGTTCTTTCGCCAGTTATGTCGCCTCCAACTGGAATGGGACCAAGCCCTTCCCGAGGAGCTCGTCGCGCCTTGGCATGACTTTCAGAGTCACCTCCCGGATCTCGGCCACCTGCAAATACCGCGCCTATTGCCCGCCGTTCATCCCTCGTCTGTTCATCATTTTGTTGGATTCTGCGACGCCTCCGAATCCGGGTACGCCGCAGTCGTGTATCTCCACACCACTACTGCAATCGGTCATCACCACGTCCACCTCCTCACCGCAAAATCAAAAGTGGCCCCCAACAAAACCATCTCCTTACCGCGCCTGGAACTGTGCGGGACCCATCTTCTCGCCAAGCTTCTTCACGCCGTCAGCATACGCATGCTCCCCCAGCTCGGCGCCTTCATCACCGCGTTCTCCGACTCCACGGTCGCACTCGCCTGGATTCGGGGTGAGAGTCACCGGTGGAAGACCTTCGTCGGCAACCGCGTGGCGGAAATTCAAGATCTCCTTCCATCTAACGCGTGGCGCCATGTCTCCTCTCAGGACAACCCTGCCGATTGCGCCTCTAGAGGCGTAGCGCCTCACCACCTCCAGGATCACCCCTTGTGGTGGAAGGGACCCTCCTGGCTTGCCACCGCCCCCGCCTCCTGGCCACACGCTCTCGCGCCTTCCGATAAGGAGTCCATCGAACAAGAGGCCAAACCCCCGGCCTCGCTGGTGCTCGTCGCTAGCTCCGAAGACGACACCATCTTCAATCGCTTCTCTTCGCTGATGGCCCTTAAGCGTGTCACCGCCTATTGTCGGCGCTTTTGTTTTAACTGCCGCAACCCCTCCGCCCGCCGCATGGATTTCTCACCGCCTCTGAGCTTCAAGATGCCACTCTGGCCTTAGTACGCCTGGCCCAATCCCCACACCTGGATAAGGAAATCCAAGAGGCCCGTGACCCGCGATCTCGACATCGCCTTGTGCGCCAATTGAACCTCTTCGTTGATGATGAGCAGGTACTTCGCGTCGGTGGGCGTCTCTCGTCTGCTCCTCTACCATATGGTTTCCGCCATCCCGCCTTGCTCCCCAAGAAGCATCTACTCACCCAGCTCATCATCGACGACGCCCACATTCGCCTTCTACACGCCGGAGCTCTCGCCACCCACGCCTATATCCGCCGCCATTATTGGATCATGGATGGGCGCAATGTGGTGCGCCACATCGGAAAAAGTAATCGGTGCTTCACCGCCAAACCGCGCCCCGTCATCCAACCCATGGGCAATCTCCCCGCCCAACGCGTCACCTCCGCCACCGCCTTCACCGTGACCGGCGTTGACTTCGCCGGCCCATTCGCCATTTCTAGTGCTCGTCTCCGTGGCGCGGTGGTCACTAAAGGCTACTTGGTGGCTTTCATCTGCTTCACCACCAAAGCCGTGCACTTCAAGATCGCGTCAGAGCTATCTACATCCGCCTTTCTCGCCGCCTTCCGCCGTTTCACCGCTCGCCGTGGGCTTCCGACCACCGTCTTTTCCGACAACGGCACTAACTTTGTCGGAGCCCACAACGAGCTTCGGGAACTCGGTCGCCTGTTGAGTGACGAACGTCACCAACAGGCGGTCTGTCGCGCTGCCGCTTCCGCTGGCATTGAGTGGAGATTTATCCCCCCGGCCAGTCCTCATTTTGGAGGCCTCTGGGAAGCGGCTATTAAGTCCGCCAAGCACCATCTCACCCGCGTCGTGGGTGACCAGCGCCTCACTTACGAGGAACTGCTCACTGTGACCACCGACGTTGAGGCGATCCTGAACTCGCGCCCTCTGTGCTCTCATCCGACACGAACGATCCGGATCCCCTCACGCCCGGCCATTTTCTCGTTTTCTGCCCTCTTACCGCGCCTCCTGAGCGCGATGTTACCGCCCTCAACATCAATCGCCTGTCCCGGTGGCGACTGACCCAGCGCATCCAACAGGACTTTTGGAAGCGCTGGCGTCAAGAGTACCTTCATACCCTCCAACAACTTGGGGAACAAGTGGCTCCTCCCGGCTACTGAAGTCGCCCCCGGCACCGTCGTCATAGTCCACCAGGACAATGTTCCGCCGCGCCAATGGCCTTTAGGCCGCATCATCGCCCTCCATCCTGGACGTGACTCCATCAGTCGTGTCGCCGACGTCCGTACCGCGTCCGGCACCATCCGCCGTTCGCTCGCCAAACTCTGTCCGCTCCCGAATCAGTAGATGCTGAAGCCGAGTCTTCAGGGCGGGCGGCATGTTAGGTCGCGGCTCCCTTTGAGGGATTAACTTTGCCTCGCCCTTTATGGCTTTTTTTAATTTACTCTGTTGTGTTGTAACTCGTCTAATCCTCGCTATTTCTAAATTATTTCCTTTTTTTTCTCTTCATCGCCCGCCTATTTCCCACGCCTTCCCGCCTTTTACCCCACTCTCTCTCTCTCTCTCGGTGGTGGGATGGCGGCGCCTTTTATCTCTCCTGTTCGCGCCTAACGTTTACTTCCCCACACTCCAGAACCCTTCCTTTCTATAAAACCTTTTTTCACTTTTCGTCCAGCTCTCGCCTGTGCAACGTGTACTTCCGCTTCTTTCTAAGCAGTGAGTCGTGAGTGTAAAATTCGCCTTATATTGATTCTCCGTATATCGCTCCTTTCGATAACGAATTAATATTCGTTATCTTCTTGAGATACAAGTCGCGTCTTTCCTCGCCATCCTCTGGAGAATCACTCACCTTCCGCGCCTGGGCTCTTCTAACACCATCAGCCGTTATCAACAACAGCGTCATCAGCTTCCACGGAGCACTCTCACTCCCTTCCTTTCACCTGAGATCCTTTCTTTCCCACACACACACACGCCCACACAAATACACGTACACGCCACAGCTTCCTCGACCGTTCACCTATCGTCGCAGCTTCGCCGCTTGCGCATTCAGCTTCACCACTCTCCAGGTAAGTCGAAGCGTCTTCCTTTGCATCTCCTTTTTATTTTAATTTTTTTTGTATTTCACCTCTTGGCGTACGTTCGCCCTCGCACCTTGGGTGTCTGCCGCGCAGACACCTAGTTTATATTTTAAATTCCAGTTACATTACAATAGTTGCCCAGAACCCCGAAAAATAGATTTTTCTCTGAATAACTTCCAAATAAAATTCATACACAATTAGATAAGCAGATTGATAAGCAGTTAGTATGTCAAGTTCAAATCCGTTTCAAGAAACCGAAATCGATGGTCTGATGATTGTTTTTGATTGGAAAAGAAAAATAAAATAGGGCTTCTTATTAACCAATTTAAACCGGAACCTTCTGTTGGAATCTTGAAAGGGATTATCAAGTTGGAACTTTTTGAGAATTTGTGTTTTTTTTTTTACTTTCTGTTGTGTTAAAATTTGATGTATCTTTTATGTTAATACGTATATCGAAACTGACCGATCTGCGATAAAACAATATGGCTGTCTGTGAAAAATGGTTGATATTGCTCTGTGCGTTTACCTGTATTTTACATAAAAATTTGTATGCACTGTTATTGTTTGCTAAGGATAAAATATAGTTTGAATTTACTCCGAGTGTATTTTCTTGTGTGTATTAACCTTTAATGACAAAACATAAGTGCTCACATAGCTATCTCGTGTGATGATATTTTACATTGGTGCGAAACCCGGGAATATAACCGTATATTCCAAGAATATTTATCAAGAAAACTCGTTGTTGCAGTTAATTAGTCAATTTGATGTGATAAGACAGAAGAACAAGATTGTTTCTAATTTCGTCAAATACAATAGAGATTTGTTGCCAGCAAACAATAGTGAGTAATTCCTTTTAGTTTCTCTTTACTTTTATACTGTTTCCTTCACTTTTGTCCTTAAATTACTTTTGCGAATTATATTGCCTTGTCTGTACGAACAATACATCAATAAAATGTCTGAACTAAACAAAAAAATGGCTTCAATAAAAACCAAACTTACACGGTTTAAAAAATTCTTGTTGCAGTACGACGAGAAGAAAATTGAAAATATTGCGGAACTAGACTTTATTCAAATAAAAGAACGATTAAATAAAGCCCATACTTATTTAAGTGAATTCGATGAAGTTCATTCCTTAATTATTAATGCAGAGTAACTGTGATCAATTGCCACTCTTATGATCTCTAGCTGTAGTTGTCAAAGTTTTCTTTAAGCAATACGTGTTTATGCAACGTGCATTATAAGATCATAAGGTTGTTTAAAAAAAAATAGGCATAAAATAAGTACGATGTGGATATATATAATTAAAGGATAACAGGATGAGAAGGGAAATGGGAAGAACGGAAACGAAATCTCTGAGTAGCTCCTAGCTCTGTGAATAAACTCCTGTGGGTGTAATTTATTGAAAGTACCGTTTTTTTTTTGTTGAAGGTACGCCTAGGTCTCACTCCGGGCAGGAAGGTGGTAAACGAGAAAACAGGTTGTTTAGAAAGCAAGAGTTAGGGAGTACACAACTACACACACACACACAGACTATAAGGACAAAGAAGAACTGGCTTGATGAAAGTGTCGGTGTCACTCTCTCTCTCTCTCACACACAGTATGAAATTTTAACCTGCTGTAGGAGGAACAGAGTAATAGCAGGATGGAGTGGTGGTGAGCCCAGGAGTAGGCTCTTGGGAAATGGGAATAGGCCTGCGTCTTTTAGTGTATGTGTTTGTATTTGCGAGAGATAAAGACGGGGAAGGGCAAGGTTGCTGGAGTGTGTCTCGGTCAAATATTTAGCCTCCACCCACACTACCCCTATTCCAGGTCTTGCATTCAGTAGCACAGAAGGAGCTACTTGTGTTGTTCCAACATTACTTTTTCATTTCACTAGCAGATGCCACAGTACCCTATTCTATAGCTCGCTCCCTCTGCCGCCCTTTCCATTTATTTTGCTGATAGAGGCGATTAAATTACTTCTTTTGTTATTTTGAACATATTACTCCAAAGCCTACATAATATTATTCGACACATACGAAATGAAAAAGCGAAAAATCTTATCTAGATATTCCAGGAAGGAAGTTGAAATAAGAGCGTTTAAGAATGAGGTCCATGTAGCTCCCCCCCCCACTCATTAAAAATAAAAATCTGGTGTGAAACCTTGATACGATTGAGTACAGTGCATGACAAAAACAAAAAGTTGAAGATAACTCTCTGTACGAACTTCAAGATGCCTGAGACTCCGAAACCGGTCAGAATCAACAAAATGATGCATGCTATGACGGATAAAATCGCAGATGTTATCCAGCATTCCGGACTCAAGCATATATTACAATGAAAGACCTTTAGGCATAATTTATTATGTAGTGCTTAAAAAATAAATGGTGTAGTAGTCATTTAGGAGGAAATAGAAATCCATTCAGTAATCCATTCACTACGGATTTTAAGAGAAATTTTCTGTTGAATGCAGTGTTCGAACCTAAACAAAACATCTAATTTTAACTTCCCAGGATTTTTTGTTTTTAAGATATTTTATTCTCATAATCCAGATCATCATAAACATTATAAAAACATTTTTATATTTTCAGGGAACACAGAACATATTCTTCCGTTAGGAACTCAATTTCAAAAATTTGATTGCAGTGACTCAGTTACAATACCTCCTCCTATGGCAATAAATGAAAGTGATGCTATCCTCAAATGTAAAAAAAATTGTTTTTAGGTCGATATATGGCAATAGTCAGTGGCCGATATATGGCAATAGACAGTGGCCGATATATGGCAATAGACAGTGGCCGATAGATAGCATGCAATACCCACTTTTGAAGCAGTCACCATATCAATGGGTTGCGAACACTGTACAAACAAATAAAAAATAAAACACGTTTAAAACAAACAAAAAATAGGTAGCAATAATAAGCAACGTTTTGATGACGACATAAGTAGGAATTAAGGAAGATAATTTTGGAGAAATAGTAGATATGGCTGTGGAAGGAGCTGCTGAGGAGTAGATAGCGGCGGGTGTTGGCAGATGGTAGTACTGGCAACACGGACAGACAGATGAGATATTGCGGCGCTGCAATGTATGGGCGCTCTTTCACTCAGGTCACGTAGTAGCTCCGCCGATCTTCTTCTCCAACCTACCAAAACATATTTGGAGAATCGCTCGCCCTGCTCAGCCCACTCTAGCTGTCAATGGCCAGAAGGAAATAGACCCGAACTTCTTCTTCCTCTTCACAGTTTATAGGAAACTTATTTTTAACATTCTTACGATTGCTACTTACTATTGTACTTGTATTATATAGCTTTTCCTTGGAAAAGTAAAAAGAAAATACACCTTTAGCTTCCACCTCACATCTTTATATAGTTGTTGTTGGAAACATAAAGACTTTCTACATTTCTCAATTTTTCAAATCAGTCAAATTTTCCTCAAATCTGGAATTTTTAATTCACATTTACACGACCTTAATATGACATAACCTTCTAGAGTAACCTTCTTCAGGTACTCTGAAGTCAGCCCCTTCCCCCTCCCACCAGAAAAACTTGAGTCAACGTTGCCTCTAAAAATGTTTCAAACAAAAGTGATAGCTGTACCAAGTCAAACAAAATTTAGAACTGATTTCGTGAAAATACTGTAAAGAAAGTCATACAGAAAGTAAGACTTCCGTTAATAACAGTCCGAAACTGTAGTGACAAATAATCCGCTGGAAACGAAACTGGGGATCAACCTGGAGCTTATACTAACAACTACATGAATGGCACTCTTCGTCCCATTACCCACAGTACTCCCAAAGTATCATACCTTTGGGAAAGAAGTCACAAACAAAAGTGACAGGCCTTTATGGCAGAAGTTAGTATATCAAGTTTGAGTGAGTATCTGTACGGAGTGTATAGATGATTTTGCGCTGTGCATTATTACACAGCTTTCTAGCTCTGCTACCCAACCACAGCAATTAGATAAACACGCGTGTCACTATCCAGAAAATTGCGGAAAACTAAAAAAAAAACGATCAGGAGATTCACAATTCTGGTCAATTGATTTTCTTCAAACCTGGAATTTTGACATCAAATTCAGTTTTCAACGACATATACAAGTGACAATATACCGAAATGACACTTCAGAGGAAAGCCTAATGCCACTTCCCCTTCATCAGGACGGTTCTAAAATGATGATTTTTGACTTCACTAGAAAAATGTTTCAAATAAAAATGAGAGAACCACGGCGGTAATGTGCACACAATGTTTAAAGAAACTCGTGGTAGTTGATTTCGAGCAAATCGCAAAAATGTAAAAGTATATTCAGTCAAAGAGATACTTCCGGTTGAAGGATTTCAGCTGAAAATGTATTGTGGGATCCCATGGTGATATTCAAATGAAATTTCAATTTTGAGCTTACCGCAATTTTTCATTTTTGAGTTATGTTGTTCTCACGTCACACACACATATATAGACTAGTTGTTCTCACGCCACACACACATATAGACTAGTCGCTAAAAACATGTTTTTCTCATTCGAGACCTCAAACATGTATTTCCGGTAAACAAATCAATTTTGAAAATGTCACACGATCGCAGTATTTCCTCTTACATTAGAGGTAATAAAAAATTATAAAGAGTTATAGTATAAAGATTTCAAAGCTAACTAGATTGACAAAATAGTTTTTTTTTTTTAAAAAAGAGCTGTCCACATTAATTCATAATGTACGTTACTGCATTACTTAATTTATAAATAAAATTAGTGTGGGGAAGGAATGTACCGCATAGGGCGCAATCCCCTCCACTGGCTGGTCTTACTCCACTAGAAGGATTACTAATTCTATAGATGTTCTTCTTTAATAGCATTACTGTCTACGAGATGGTGGCCAGAGAAGAGTATGGCACAGTCCAAACGACACGTCCGTGGGGGTGGCAGTTCTTCAGGATGCCGCCCGCCTCCGCCGTCACTAACTCCAGTCAGGACTACGTCGCCACCAAGGCTACGCCCTCATAACTTAATTTATTTTTACCCTAGTTCACACAATAAATTAAAAACGACAGTATGAGAAAGTAAAAAGAAATTCTGAAATTAAAGCTCATTTTCTATTTAGATTAAATTTCTATTCTAAATTCTATGAATTTCAATTAGCTAACATTACAGAACTGTCGATGGCCAGGATAATTTTAAAAATTCTCTTTCATTATTTCAAGAAACGAGGAAGACGAAAATCATTATCAATTTGTTAATCACTGCAGTGGTTGTGTCCGCGGAACTGACAATTTCTGACATTTTATCCTTCAACACAAAATTCTATTTTTCTGTCATCATCCGGTTTGAACATCAGTCCATCATCTCGGGTACTTGGTTAAGATAAAGATCACTCTCTTCACAAGCGATTTTGACGAATTCAAGGGATCTTGGCGTCTCTACAGGAGCCCAGACACATACTCTACATGGCATATCGTTTACTCCGATATTATTCTGCAGAAGTAGTTGTGTTTATGGTATACAAAACTGTAACTTATTTAAACACTTACTACCGGCCTACTTTACCGGCATTGTAGGCATATGATTGCATTGTAACGCAGCGCCCTCTTTCAGTCCTCAGCAAAACTTATAACGGCTGGAATGTCCAACTTTCCTCCTTCCTTCATACTGCGCCGACTAATAACATAACCAACTCGCTCAGCGAGCATCAAATACCATGCCCCTTGTGTCTAAAAACCATTAGATAAAACTCAGATTTTTTACTGAAATTAAACATATTTTCTAAGCAAATAAAATAGAAAAAACTACTTAAGTAATGGAACAGAAGAGACGAGGAGGAGCGAAAAGCATGCTGGACAGAAGCAAAATGATCGACTTAAATCGAAAGTAATTTTCACGAATAGGTTGAGTCTATTATTAGCCTGTATCAGGTAGTTGTAAACTTTCTGTACACGTCTTTCACTTTTTCCTTGGGATGAGCACCTTATAGATGAGTGTTGCATAATAACTAGGCAAGCTAGTTTTCTCTCCTATTACTCTATCTTTCTTTGCCTTTGAGAGTGTGCTGGACGGGATTGAAGAAAGAGAGTTAAGTTAAGAGAGTTATGGGAGCCGGTAATTGAACACAATAATGCCATGGCACCAGGGTGTGGTAATTTATTCAGCTGTCGGTGAGGGCTCTCAAACCGTAAGTAACAAGAGCGATGATAGCTATTTCCAACACGGCAGCTAATGTGTAAAAATGAATAAAAAAAAGATGCTTCAGCAATATGTTAAATCAAATGATTGCTAAGTCCAACTGCGGTGACTATTTCTATCATGACCATGTTGGCTGCAAATGTGGTTACATATGATGCTAACAACACTAATTATTGACGTCTTACATAGTCCAAATTAGAAATTAAATTTACATACAATTTTTTTTTTTTACCATAGTACCTGGCTGGTATTGCAAAAGACGGTAAATAGGGGCGGCGCCCCCAATTTGCCAAATGAGAATAATAATCAAATATATATATATATATATATTTTTACTTTCTCTGTGAATCAGCTGAAGGTTATATGTGAAAATTACTAAAAATTTGTCAGTTTTTCTTCTTGAAAATTTTGAAGTTTAAAAAGCGAAAATTTAGTGATTATTACTATAAACTGTAAGTACTTTTTGAAATATCAGAAGTTTTATTTTGTTATGTAAAGTGACAATAAGAACATTTCATCTAACCTCAAATTGTAATTAATTTTTTTTTTTACATTTAAATTATAAACTAAATTTAGAGACGATCAGCTGGTTCGCCATTATACGGGATAGTTTATGCGATTTTTATCTGTAAACTTTTACCTTATTATGTGTAATAATGTGAACTGTTTTTTTTGTAACTGTGAATTTTAAAAGTGTTTTTTATAGTTTTGTTAATTGACATTGCAAATGTACTGAAAAGGACAATATTGTAAATATTTTATTTTATTTTTCGAAGTTTAAATTTTCTAGGTTAGGTAAGTTTTGTTTTAATTTATAACTATTACCTTTAACAGGACCCCTAGTTCCAAAAGTAGCCACATGGCTCACAAGGAGCAACAGTCCGATCCAACAGGCATTGTAACATATGATTCGAGCAGGGACAATAAATTAAATGAAAATAATGTGTTTTTTAATAATAATAATAGTAATGCATTAAATAATTACACCACAAATAAAACTGCAAAACGGCCGCGTAGTGCGGGTAATTCAGAATTACTTACTAAAAAAAATAAAATTAAACCTCCAAAGAAGTGCAAAAAATCTATTCCAAAAAGTATTAATCTGATGCGCACACAGTCTCTACAATCCTTAAGTGGATTTGCTAGAGACATTACACCTTTGTTATCGAGGGCATGTCCTACTAATACCTCGCCAAATTTTTGCAACCCAAATCCTTTTGCGCCGTTAAACCTTAACGATGATCAAGAAACGCCTCAAGAGAATCCATCACCTAGCAAGTCACCAAAACCTCCTCCAATTTTTATTTCAAATGTAAGTGACTATCTACAGTTTTGCAGAGCATTAACGGAACTACTTGGAGCCTCGACCTTTGACTGCAAATCACGAGTAGATAACGTAATGCTGTCTACTAAAACGGTGGATGGCTACAGAAAAGCAATAAAATATCTACAAGAAAATCAAGCTCAGTACCACACTTATCAGATGAAACAAGATAAGGCTTTCAGGGTGGTACTGAGAAATCTACACCACACCATACCCGCGGAGGTCATACAAGAAGATCTGGAAAAAATGGCCACAAGGTCAGAAAGGTGACAAATGTGAAACATCCAGCTACAAAGGTGCCACTACCTCTATTCTTTGTCGACCTTGAACCTCAAGAAAACAACAAAGATATTTTTAATATTAAAGCGGTAGTGTACACAAGAGTCAAGGTAGAGGAACCATACAAAACAGCAGAGCTTATCCAGTGTAAGCGATGCCAGCAGTATGGCCACAGTAAAACATACTGTAACCATAGGCCAAGGTGTGTAAAGTGTGCTGGATATCATTTATCCACTGAATGCACAAAGCCTAGAGACATCCCTGCAACTTGTGCACTTTGCCAGGAAGGGCATCCCGCTACTTATAAGGGCTGTGAAATTCATAAAGAACTGCAGCGCCTTCGGAGGAAAGCAGGCACACAAAATGGCCGCAGTTCTCAACCACGTCCAAGGCATGAAGAAATGCCTCTGCCCAAACCGACAGACTTTCCTCCACCACCAAAGAAGGAAAATCCACAGCAGCAGCCACCATCTCAGCCATCTACCAGTTTCTGGCATCGTTCCGCTGGGGTCTCGGGGTCACCAACCAACTCCACACCTATCTCTACTGACATGACTACAATGTTGACTTCCTTCATCTCTGAATTCAAATCACTCATCAATCCACTCATCAGTCTTCTTACAACATTTGTAACAGATCTCATTCCTAGACTTACAAAATGAACTCACCCTCTTCACTTAACACTTCCTCATTCACTTGCAGTCCTTCTCTGGAACGCAAACGGGCTGAATACCCACAGAGACGAACTAGATATTTTCTTGCATGACAAACGAATTGACGTTGCGCTAATAACAGAAACACACTTCACTGGACGATCGTACTGTAATATAACCGACTACACCACTTACAGAGCAGACCACCCGGACGACACAGCCCATGGTGGCGCTGCCATTCTCATCCGCTCCTCATTAATTCATCATCATTACTTAATAGGACAGTCCGATTCTCTTCAGTCCGTAGCAGTGACCCTGTCTTGTCATCCATTCTCATGGAACGTGGCTGCAGTGTACTGCCCTCCCAATAAAGACATCTCTTCTCAAGAATTCAGTGCATTCTTTCACAAACTGGGGCCCAGATTTATGGCAGGAGGGGACTACAACGCCAAGCATCGCAGTGGGGTTGTCGCACAGCTAACTCTAGAGGACGGAGACTACTCAACGTTCTTACTGACTCTAATTACCAAGTGCTATCTCCTGACCAACCAACTTACTGGCCGACAGCCCTCTCTAAGTTGCCTGACATTCTAGATTTTTTCGTTACTTCCTGGACTTTTACGAATTATACTGATGTCTATACATTTACAGATCTCTCTTCAGACCACAGTCCTGTACTTTTAGTTCTTACTGCCACACCTAAGGTACTTCCCACCCGACCGACTCTAATTACTGGACCAATTGACTGGGACCTTTTTCAGACTATACTAGAAAGTAAACTCAACTTGTCCCTTTCCTTAAAAACCGCCGACGAAGTAGACGAAGCAGTACATACTTTGACTAAATCAATACAGACTTTTATCTGGGAATTAACTACTCACTTAAACCGAAAGACGTACACCAGACGTACAACCTACCTGTTCAAATACGAATACTGATCAGGGAAAAAAGGAGAGCTCGAGCGACCTGGCAACGGACACATTACCCTAGTGACAAAACAACTTATACCAGACTTACAAGACAATTGAAACGGAGTTTACAAACACTGAGAACTCAGAAATATGATGACTATATCTTAAAACTAACCACAGATCGAAAATTTCTATGGACAGCTACACGCCGACTGCTAGCACATAAATACATATCTTCACCTCTTAGACGAGATGACGGTACGTGGGCGAGATCAGACGAGGATGCAGCCACTCTTTTTGTTCAACACTTGACCAACGTCTTTACACCTCACCCAGACATGACAGATGATTTACGCACCTCAGAAGTACAAACCGAACTAGATGTACCTCTTCCTCTCTCACTACCGCCTAAAGCATTTACTCCCTCAGACATTAAGTATGTCATCAAATCTCTACCTTCTAGAAAATCTCCCGGCCATGACCTCATAACTTCTGAAATTCTTGATCATCTTCCTAGAAAAGCTCTTATCTACCTAACCTATACACACAACTCTGTCCTTCGTACTACATACTTTCCAATATTGTGGAAGTACTCCGTGGTACGGATGATCCCGAAACCTGGGAAACCCGCACATCTTCCTTCCTCCTATAGACCTATCAGCTTACTTCCGTTTTATGGCCATGATTTTACTGAGATAAAGGAGCCAATACTTTTTTACGCCCCACAATATTTATAAAAGCAATATCTTTGGAAGTTCGACATCGGATATACAAAGAGCCTTTACCCACCAAGTCACTGTACGTTCTACTATTAAAAGACTTCTTAAAGCCAGTTTCACATCGAATAGTGGTTTGGCGTATAAAAAGGAAGATTAAATAGGAATTTAAAGAAGGAAATTTGAACTCTTTTAGCTACATTTAAATGTCCCAAGGACCACCACTCAGAAGAATAGAGAACACTGGCAGCTCCTATTGATTCGTAGAGTCTGATTTTGGCTTCCCATGAATCTCAATTTATTTTTATTAATATTTCTTTCACTTTCCCTAAGGCTTTAATATCTTTACTAAAGAAATATTTAGACACCGAACTAAATGCTCCGCAGCAACAGAAAGGGACACCAAGATAGTTGTAATTATTTACATACTCTATGCTTGGTTCTCATAAATAAGTGGGGGGGGGGAAGTGTTTCACTTTAGGAGATGAACGAAAGATAACAAATGAGTTTTTTTATATTTAAAGTTATTTAATTTGTCCAGCTTACAATATTCTGAGAGTACATCTATTTTAGATTGCGCATCCGAATGGGAATCGGCAAACAAAACCAGATCGTCCGCAAACATGAGGCAGAGCAAATTGTTAGAAACATTTATTTTACACGAAAAAATTCCATTTTCATTCCATTTATTTTAGAATGAAAAAAGTCTATAAAATCTGCAATTAACTCCTTTGTTAATGCTACACGATTTAGAAGTTATACTATTTTAAATTCAAGGTTGCCTAGTCATATAATTTGCTGATTAGTCTTATATATTTACTGCTTATACCTAGATGATTAAGTTTATGGTTAATGTTATCGACCGCTTGTTGCAAGTCCACAAAAATGGCAAAAAGTGCTTTTTTTTCTACTTGGGTGTGGAGTGCAACTAGACAGGAAAGAGAGAATAAGTTGTACATTGTTGAACGGCCCTTCCTAAATCCTGATTGTTCTTTAGGAATTACATTATTCACTACACACCAATAGATATTGGATATATATATATATTGGTCAATTTAAATATGGAATACAGATTACATATGTCGCCAACATTAAAGTAAAAGAAAAAATTCAGCGAGTTCACGGCTTCAGGTATGAAAGAGAGATGATGCTAGGGGATCCAGAGGAAGAAGAAGATCGAAGCGGTAAAGAATGCTGTATTATGGAACAATGTTTGTAAGAGAGAAAAGCTTACTCATTGTGCCTGAAGTGGAGGCAAGGGTACCGGAGAAAAAAGGGAAGTAAAGAACATGAGAAGGTAGGTAGAGGGACGAAGTAAAGGCAATGCCAGCTGAATCTAAATTCTAGAAAGCTAGATAAAGGGAAAAGGAAGGTAATGAAAGGCGAGGTTAGTGTGTGAGTATTACCCGGCCGTACGTACAAAAAGAGACATACAGACAGAAAAGAGTCCGACTGACGATCATCTTATGTATTTCAGAGAGAGTGAGTGAGAGAGTGAAGCATGAGCCAGTCAGTACTACCACCATTACAACTACTGTTTGAGTAAATTTGATTTGGTGGTGCCCAGCCTGATACTCACCTCACTCGCAAACAGTCTCCTTCTCTCTCGTGCTCTCTCCTTCTCCACTTACTTGTTCACACAGTACCGCCAACTTAACTAACTTCCCCTTTTGAACTTCCTAAAAACTTGCCCTTTTCTCAAACGCACACATGGTAGTTAATTTTTTTTTTCCATTTTATTTAGGAATTATTCCTCTTGTGTCCTGCTGTAGGCACGTTAACTGTTTTTTAATAAGTAAACGGGAAACTGCTGTGGACATTTTTAGAAAGAAAATGGTATAAAATTCGGATGGAAAACCAACAAATAATTTTTTTACAAATTCATTTTTGTCTTCATAAAGAAAAATAGGTAATTGCGTTTTTCATTGTACTTATTTGTACATGTGTTTTGTACTAACCCTATTTCATGAAGGATTGCATCAAATTTTTGAAACTGAGTTTTACGGAAATACCTCATTTGAATATCTCTGAATACGAAAAACAGTGTTTTTAATCATGGTCTTGTGCGTGTGTGCGCGAATGCTGAATAAAATACCTTAAGAACGAAAAACCGCAGAAAGACCAAACTTGAACCGTACACAAATTTCGGTCAAAATTCTTTAACCAGAAATAAAGTTCATATACCAGTTACACATATAAAGGCTTATCACTTTTATTTGAAACATTTCCTCATGAAATGATCAATCCAAATTTTCAAAATTGAATCTACACTGTGAACAATCGTGGCTTTTTTGCAAATGGTTAGCATAAGGTCAATGAGAATTAAGTGAGTCGCCAAATTCATTGAATGAAAAAAGTCGGCTGACGAATGTGCGACTTTACTGAAAGCATTATTTAGTTTTCTGCGATTCTGTCGGTAAGGGGCCACAACTGGTATACCAACCATTTATACCATAGAGCTACATTTTTGTCGGTAAGGGGCCACCAACTGGTATACCAACCATTTATACCATGGAGCTACATTTTTCTCGGTAAGGGGCCACCAACTGGTATACCAACCATTTATACCATGGAGCTACATTTTTGTCGGTAAGGGGCCACCAACTGGTATACCAACCATTTATACCATGGAGGTATTTGTTGAAAACATTTTTCAGAAAAAAATTCAGAGCTAGGTGGTGGGGAGGTCCCGGGTTCGAGTCCAGCTGTGCTGCCCTTATATTTTCTCTTCAGAGAAGCCCCTAGAGCTCACTGCCCGGTGATGGACATTTATTATTATTATTATTTATTTATTTTATTTTATTTTTTTTAATTTAAGGCGTCTCAACATCTGTGGTCATTTGCGCCCGGAGCCTTCTCAATGCACTGCCGGCCTCCGGACAGTGTTCTCCCGTTACAGACAAGGGCTCCTAGGAACAGAAAATCTAAGGGTAGCAAGGCTGGATTCGAACCCGTGATCTCCGCGTTGCTAGTCCAGCACGCTTTCACTGAACTAATCCCTTCCCTATATTATTATTTTTTTTTTCTTTTCTTTAGCGCACCAGCTGCTAAGGCTATAGCGCTTTACTTGGGAACTTTCGGGCCTGCTAATACATTCACTCTTATTTACCCTGTATGCCATACACACATACATTCATAATACATCCATACTGACCATTCATACTCGTACCGGGGACTCAGTCTTTAAATATAATAATATATTTTTATTTCTTTTAAATTTTCGAGCACACTTCTCATTTTCTTTTCAGAATCACCTTTCATAATTTCTTCAAGTGGACCTTCAATGCTATATTTTTTTCTTATATTCAATAACATAGTACATTCTCCTAAGAAATACCGAACTGTCAGTGCGTATGATTTGCATTGAGGACGTACAGCTTTGCGTTTGCCTAACAGCATGTATGAATGCGTTATTCTAGTATATCCTATTGCAAGTCTCGTTAAAACTACTGATTCTTTCCTGCTGAAAGCAACAGGGTATATCGTATTTATATTTGGCCTTATACGTCTTAGTTGTGTATCCGTTTGGTTCCATTCACTCTCCCATTTATTAAATATTTTTGTTTTTATTGCATTTATTTGGTCCTCTATCCTAATTTCCCGGTCATGATTCTGTCTATTTTCAGCCGCTTGTTTGGCTAGTTTATCGGCAAATTCGTTACCGCGAATACCTACATGACCCGATGTCCACATAATTATTATTTCATATTGGCCTTGTAGCGTGTTGTAGATTTCCATTTCACGTTTGACTAAAGGGTCTTCGCTGAATACATTTGCAAGGCTTGTTATGGAACTTAGAGAATCAGTGCAGATAAGAGCCTTCTTTATTTTATTATCTCTGCATATCTGAATTGCATCATGGATCGCCAACAGTTCAGCTGTAAAGATACTAGCAAAATTTGGTAGGTTTTGCGATATTATTACTTGGTCTTCTGTTACACATGCGTAACCTACCCCATTTCCCATCTTACAGCCGTCAGTATATAAAACAATTCTATCATTATATTTTTCCATTTCTTCAAAAATTCTCTGTCCAACTTCTAAATCACTGACATTTCCAGATTTTCCAAGGACAGTCATAGAGGTATTAAATCCCATTTTTTTCATACACCGTGGCATAATAGTACCGATAGTATATTCTATAACTTTCCTTTTTACAATTTCATTTTCTCCTCGTAATAATTCTCTAGCTCTTATTCTTATAGGCCTAATCGCTGCCAGTTGTATTGATCTATCTGCTCGTCTTCCGTGAATATATCTTGCAGAATATGCTTCTCTTTGTTTTTGGTCTTTAGAAAGTACTTCACTGTGAGGAAGTTTCTTCTATATTCCAGTGGAAGCATGCCTGTCTCTCTATGTAGTGCACTAATCGGAGAAGTTTTATACGCACCGATTATAATTCTTAGTCCTTGATTGACTAGTTTATTAAGTTCTTGACTCTACTTTTTCTGGCGAACTGTATATCTGACACCCATAATCTATTTTGGATTGAATCATTGTTTGGAATATTGCAGTAATAGTTTTCCTATCGGATCCCCATTTAAAATTACCTATAACACCATCATGTTCAGAACAGGAGTGGTATTTTCTATAATGTGTTCTATATGCATCTTCTAGTCTTACACTTTGCGCATAAAGCGTTTCACCTACCTCTTAAAAAAAAAACATTATTATTATTATTATTATTATTATTAATCACACACATCTAGCCACCTACCACCGTACCTAGCGCATAACGTCAAAACCGGTGCCTATGGTCACTTAGTCTTGCCTACACAGTAGGCAAGATCCCGTTCCTGCCAGACGGAGGCGGACCTCTATTTATCCGTCTAGTCCCGCGTTCTACGTCGAATTCTCGAGCAAACTCGACAATTGAAATTTTTGCACTTTTGGTCAGTTGTTTACAATCTTCCTACCAGTTCTCTCCCCTTCTTCTCAGCTTGAATACTATTTGACTTCTTGCCTCGTCGAGGAGAGGACACCGGAAGAGAACGTGATGCAGAATGTCTCTTTCACCGCATTCAAAATTCGACAATCTTTCAACCCCAGTTCATGGAGCTTTGAGCTGAACTCCCTATGGGCCGTGAAGGATTTTGTTACGGTTTGGGATAGCGCCACCCATCGAATCGACAATCTGTGGTGCAGATTCGGGAAGAACTCATATGTGGTTCTCCCATTCTTTGCCTCATCTCAGCGTATTTGCAATTTCCCAATCTCGTACTCGCGGATCTTTTTTTTTATAAAGGCTGGAGGCGTCTGACTGAAAAGCTCCTCGTTATCAAGGACCATTTTTTTTTTTTTAATTTAAGGCGCGTCAACATCTATGGTCATTGGCGCCTGGAGACTTCTCAGTTCACTGCCGGCCTCGGGACAATGTTCTCACGTTGCAGACAACACTGTCCATCATCGGACCGTGAGATTTAGAGGCTCCTAGGAAGAAAAAATCAAGGACAATTGTTTCCTCTTTTGGAGGATGTTGCATAGGCCTTAGCTACAGAGCACAAAATGACTCTTTGCATCCGTAATAGAGTGCCGCTTACAACTGCATGTCAAGCTTGTCAGCCCAACAGGCAGCTGCGTACGTTGAAACATTCTTTATCAAGCCTCTATAGATGGTCAAGGCCTCGCCAGCCTTCAGCTCCCATTCACACGGGCAACTCTTTTGATCCCCTGAGTAGGGTAGTTAGGTATGTTCTGGGCCAGGGGCTGTGATCCTTTTCTTGGTCGAGACCGAGGGCGCTCCCTCATCCAAATCAATGAGCTTAATCGATGACGCCATCCAATTAAATATCATCCAAATCGATGACTAAGATGACATCATCCAATTAATTATCATCATACAATTCAATAAATTATAAATTATAAATTAAATTATAAATAAAATAAAATTATAAATAATTAAATAAAATGAAATAAAAAAGTTGTGTTACCTGGAATCGAACCTCAAGTGTTGAGTCAGGAGTTGATCGCGCTAACCACTAGACCACAGGGTCATTTAGTTCAGAATAGTAAATTGTCATATATAAGTGTGTGGCTTTGGGAGGTAAACAAATAATGCAAGTTAAATAATATATCCTTTATTAATCGGTTTTATTTAACAACATTTAATGTCTGATACAGCTATGTTAAATATATATTATTGTTAATAAATGCTGATGCAAAACGTCTAACAAATATATTGGTTATATATATGGCAATTATGTGAGAATAAAGTAACAATAATACAAGTTAATTAACACAACATTTTAGCAACACAAAAACATTAAAAAAACATTATATAGCAAACTAATTAAGTTAAAAACTAATGATGATAGAATAAGGAGACAAGTTAATTGATATATCTGCAATCCCTCCCACCAAAATATTAATGTAAAACATTGTTTAAATATATATTAACACAGGAAACTAGATTGAGTGTGAGTCACATAATGGTGATTCTTTGTGTTGGAATAAGGTAAAAAAATAAACAACTTAATTGATATATCATAAACACCATAGGTACGTTAAATACCCGAAGTCTAACAAACAATTAAATAAACCTTTTTTGATACAATTACTTAACGTAACATTTTAAACATACATAGGCTGAGGTAAATTTTACATACCTTTTAAGTTGGTGTATAGCTCATGGTGATTGATTAAGGCAAAAAAAAAAATCTGCAAACCTTGCAAACACCTCTATTGATGTAATTACATAACATTTGGTGAATATGTGAGAAAAGTGTAATATTAATAAATGCTTAAACGTACCCTATAAACATCACTATACCTACCACATAATGGGGGTGGGAATAAGGGAAAAAAATAATACAAGTTAATTGATATATCTAAAACATAACATTTTAGACACAAATAATATTACAACGTGATATATATATATAGCAAACTAATGGTAATTATGTGGGAATAAGGTAAACCAATTTATTATTCTATTTAACATTATCTAACACCATTTTAGACACAAAAAAATATTAAAATCATACCAATTGAGGAAAGAACTAATGGCAATTTTGTGAGAATAAGTAAGGTAAAAATGTAGTCTACACACAAATATTTAACACTATTTTAAACATACAAAATAATAAGATTGAATAAACTGCTGGTGGGGGGGGGGGTAAAAATAAACAGTTAATTTTACATATCTTTTAAGTTGGTGTATAGCTCGTGGTGATTGAATAAACACCTCTATTGATGTAATTACATGACATTTAGTGAATATGTGAGAAAAGTGTAATATAAATGCTTAAACGTACCCTATAAACATCACTATACCACATAATGGTGGTGGGGAAATAATACAAATTAATTGACATAACTAAAACACAACATTTTAAAGAAATAATACAAATTAATTGACAACATTTTACTAAAACACAACATTTTAATATTAAAAAAAACATAATATATATATAGCTAATGGCAATTATGTGAGATGAAAAAAAAGAATGCAAGGTAATTGGCATATTTAAAACATCTTAAACATAAAAAAAGAATGTAATTATATAAGAATAGTGGGGGAAAATAAAAACACAACATTTTCTTAGGCGCAAATAATATTAAAAAATCAATATAGCAAACTAACGGCAATTATGTGAGTGAAAAAAATAATACAAAATGGTATATCTAGAAACGCAACATTTTCTTAGGGCACAGATAAAATCATTATAATATGGCAATGGAGGTATAAAACTAATGGTAATTATGTGGGAATAAGGTAAAAATAAAACAAGTTAATTTACATATCTAAAACATAGCATTTTATTTTATAAGTGTAAACATAATTTAATTTAAACATGAACATAAACATATAACAATTTTATCAGCCGCCACCAAGTCGCCAGGAAATGACTCATCACCATGCCGCCGCTGAGAAAAGGCACTAAAACTGCAAATAAGGCCACATTTCAACCACCTACCGGCTCAGGGTATATAAGCAGGTGTGGGTCGGCACTAATTCAGTATTCGTGTGACTTCCTACATGTGAACATCGCTCTCCAGAAGCTACATCCTCGCTCTAAGGACAACATCAGAAGAAATGGCCACTCTAAGGACAACATCAGAAGAAATGGCCTGCAATAAATGTGGAAAGGCGTTCTCTTTTAAGACCAACCTCTATCGCCACCAAAAATACTGTGATGGCAGTGCAGAATATACCTGTAAAGTGTGCAAGAAATCATTCCCGAACAGGTATAATGGAAAACGACATGAAACCTTCTGCATTGAAGAACCACCTCGCAAGATTGCACGCTATGATGGCGTAGAACCAACCAAGGAACACCTTCTAAAACACGCATCAGAAGAATATGAAACGGCATATCAAGGTAGGATCAAATCATATTTTTTACAGTCAACTGAATTTGAAGATCTGCCTACGTTTCTGCAATCTATTAAAAGTCGTCTTCATGAACTAATTAAACTCCAATTAGAGGAAAAGCATGCTTTGAAGGTTAATATATTAGTGGAATGCTTGTTTGAAAATACAATTGGAGAGCACAGCGACCGGGCGCCTTTAAGACCCGAAATAAGGCTGTTTACAGAAATACAAACCTCGATGAGTTTCTCGAACAGGCATTCATCGAGAAACCTGTTAATTAGTTAATGAGATGGAAGAAGCTCAGCTGGAGAAGAGTGGATGGCAGCTGGTTGGAATTGATGGAGCGAGGTTAAGAATAAATATGTAAAACCGCTGGGTGGGTCAACTCATATAAAACTCCCCAGCGTTATTGCAGCTAAGGTTGTAAAAGAAGAACTACCAGACCATCGTGATCTATTACTTTTAGAAGATGGGGAAACACAACACTATGTATATATTAAGAACTTTAATAAATTAGTTCATATGCAAAAAACTACGCACACAGCAGCAATAGAATTGTGTAAACGTTGCTTCACTCACTTTGATGGACGCTATGGGAAAACAGTAGAAGAAAAACTGAAAGAACACAAGATATATTGCAACGAAAACGCCCCAGCAGCTGTTAATCTTCCAACTGATGAACCTTTTATTGAATTCAAAAACGTCGAACGCCAGGTGACAGTAAATTTTGTAATTTATGCTGATTTTGAGTGTATTTTAAATCAAATTGATACATCTGAACCAACGCCTCAAAGCTCATACACAACAGCCTATCAAGAACACACACCATTTTCCTTTTGCGCCTATGTTAAACCTGCTGCTGAAATAGAACATCTTTGGCCTCTTAATAAACCATACTTGTACAGAGGAAAGTGTGCCACCGAATTTTTCCTAGACTATTTGGATAGGATATCCACTCCAATTAAGAAGATTATGAACAGAAATGAAGAAATGGTGATTGATGAATTGGAGGAGAGATAATGGAAGGCGGCCAAGATCTGTTATCTCTGCAAGCGAAATTTTGAAGAACGCAATCATAAGGTACACGATCACTGCCATATTTCCGGCAAGTATAGAGGACCTGCATGTAATAAAAGCAATTTACGCTGCAAGACATTTAACTACGTACCAGTCATCATATATAATCTGAGCAGATATGACGCACACTTCATCATAAAGGAACTGGGAAAGCTACCTGGCAGAATTAATGTAATACCCCACACAGAAGAAAATTTTATCTCATTCGCCAAATACATAAATGGGGTGCAATTTCGCTTCATTGACTCATTTAGATTCATGGATGAGAGTCTGAGTCAATTAGCCAACAATCTACCAAAAAGCAGCTTTACAGAAACAGCAAAATTTTTTAATGAAGTGCAGTTACCACTTGTGCTAAGAAAGGGCTTTTCCCATATGACTATGTCAATTCTTGGGAAAGATCGGACGACGACGTTTTACCACCAAAGGAAGCATTTTACAACAAATTAACAGACAGCAACATCGATGAAGAGGATTATAATCACGCCACCACCGTATGGAACGAATTTAATTGCTCCACGTTGGGAGAATATAGCGACATTTATCTAAAAACAGATGTATTGCTGCTAGCCGATGTTTTTGAAAACTTCCGTCAAGTGACAATGAACGTACATAAACTCGACCCAGCACATTATTTCACAGCACCAGGAATGGCGTGGGATGCAATGCTACGTTTAACTGGCGTCAAATTGGAACTTCTACTGGACTACGACATGATATTAATGGTTGAACGAGGAATAAGAGGAGGCGTCTGCCAAGCATCTCTCAGGTATGCAAAAGCAAATAATAAGTATATGCCTGATTACGACCCATCACAGGAATCTACTTATATAATGTACTACGACGCCAACAACTTATATGGTGATGCCCAGAGCAGATTTCTACCTTATGGAGGCTTCAAGTGGGCAGAGCGACCTGGAGAAATACAAGTGCAAGACATCCCGGACGATTCTGAATATGGGTACATATTGGAGGTGGATCTAGAATATCCTGAACATCTTCACAACCTCCACAACGATCTCCCGTTCCTAGCAGAATCAATTGTGCCACCCAACAGCGATGGAAATATAAAAAAATTAATACCTCATCTGGGCAAACGGGAGAGATATGTCGTCCAATACATCGCCCTAAAACAGGCTCTCGACCATGGGCTACAATTGGTGAAGGTTCACCGAGCAATACAGTTTAAACAATCCCCATGGCTTCTACCTTACATTAAACTGAACACCGATATGCGCAAGAAGGCAACCAACAACTTTGAAAAAAACCAATACAAACTCTACAACAACGCTAACTTTGGAAAGACCATGGAAAATGTGCGAAAACGGATGAACTATGAGCTTGTAAATAATGAAAGAAGACTGATGAAATTGGTCGCAAAACCAAATTTTCTGGACAGGACAATTTATGGCGAAAATTTAGTTGGGGTGCAGATGGCGAAAACCAGGATATTCTTCAACACGGAAGAATATCGATATTCTTCAGTCGGATTATCGATACTGGAAATTTCGAAGACCATCGTATTGGGATTTCACTATGACGTCATGCTGCGCAAATATGGCCCAGAGCGTTTGAAACTTATATACACTGATACGGACTCCTTAATCTATAGAATTTGCACAGACGATGTTTTTATGGACATGCAAGAGATGGAGGAACACTTTGACACATCCGATTATCCTCCCGATCACCCCAACTACTCAACTAAAAACAAGAAGGTGCTGGGAAAGTTCAAAGATGAGGTGAACGCACAAATAATTAATGGGGTTGTTGCTTTGAGACCAAAAATGTATGCAATTGATGTGGCTGGTGATATCAAGAAAAGGGCAAAAGGTGTTCAAAGATCAACACTCAAGAAAATTGGCTTTGAGGATTATAAAAAAGTACTGTTCAACAATACGCAAATGTTAAGCAAGATGAGATCGATTAGATCAATGGAGCATAATGTTTACTCCATTGAAATGCTAAAGTTAAGCCTTTCCTCTGCAGACGAAAAGAGGATTATTAAATCTGATGGGATCAGCACATTTGCATATGGACATTGTGACGCAGAGCTGTGAATAAAGTGTTGAGCTGAATTTATTTCAATGTAGATGTGAGTGATTTTTTTATTTAATGTAAATATGTCAAAAAGTTAACAAATTATGTATGAGAAAAAAAATATCATAATTGTTATTATAGAAGAAAATTTAGATAAAATAATGTAAATATGAGATAAAATAAATGTTTTTTTATAAGCGTGGGTTTTTTCGTTAATGAACCTTATCTCTTCCCAATGACCTCAACTTGCTCTACTCATCAAAACCCATACATACGCCCACACATTAGTTTAAATTATTTAAACAAATGAGATTTTTTTGTTGATTGTTTAAGTTGTGATTAGTTTTAAGAATTTTTTTAGTGGCTGTTTTAAGTGTATTTAACCAAAAAAAAATGAGGTATGTGTTTTCACAATGCTGTTTTGTACAATACTAATACTTAAATGGGAAATTTATGTCAGGAGCTTTTTGTTAAATTAGGTGGTGTATACATATAGATACATACATACACGCACAAAAAAACAAAACTTTACACACACACACAAATACTAATACTTAAACATAACTTTTACATAAATACAGAACTTAAACTGAACTTTTACATACAAACACAAATACTAATACTTAAAACAGAACTTTACACACACAAATACATAAAACAGAACAATACAGAAACAGTATAAATACAGAAAAAGTATTAAAACATGAAAAACATACTAGTTTTAAAACAAACTAGTATTAAACAAAAAACAGAACAATACAGAAAAAGTATTAAAACATAAAAAAACAAAACATGAAAACCATACTAGTTTTAAAACAAACTAATATTAACCAAAAACAGAACAATACAGAAAAAGTATTAAAACAAAAAAACAAAAAAACATAACAGTTTTAAAACAAACTAATATTAAACAAAAAAGTAAAAAATACAAAAACATGCAAGTATTAAACAAAAAAA